>JASDQU010421684.1:0-10028 GCA_032191745.1 Picea mariana
ACAACATCCAGACTAGATGTAATGCAGGTAGTTGTATAGGTGGCATGATTTCAAGAAGCACCAAAGGAATCACATGTATTAGCAGTAAAGAGGATCTTCATATATCTCAAAGGAACAAAAGAGTTTGGATTATGGTATCCAAAAGGAAAAGATCTATCACTTATGGCCTACACGGATGCAGATTGGGCGGGTTGTATTGATGACCGAAGAAGCACCAGTGGAGCAATGTTCTACTTAGGTGAGTGTTTGGTATTGTTGTTCCCGAGTTTATGCTTTAAGGCTATAAAGCATACCGTCAAGGCATCCGTAAATGATTTAAAGGAATGATTTGGGAATAAGAGTTTAAAAGATAAGTAAAATAGAATTAGTTTCTCAACTGTCTCTGTCTTGCTTCTTGTTGTTCCTGGATGCTAATGTCTCTTTCAATAGCAGCCCATGATCGTTCTAATTCTGCCCGGTTGGTTGCTGTCTGTAAAATGATATTAAATAGGTTCAAAGCGATGCTAGTTTGATCTTGAAGTCCGGGTTCAATGTTGGGCTGTCTAACGTTTGGAACAGTCATGGAGGATAAAACTTTATATATTTATAGAAGGGTTATAATCAATTTGTTACTTCAAAGTTTTCAGATATGAGAATAAGATTTTTTTTTTTAAAATCCAACCAGTAATGTAAACACATTCAAGGCCGTTTCCTGGATTTGTAACAATTTCGAGAATCTAAAAAATAACAAACAAACACTATAGAAAAATATGAGGCTTTAATCAAGAAAGAATCTCATACTTCAATAGACGACGATGAAAGGAAAATGGGGTTTCTAACAAGGGTTAAGTATTAAGGAATAAAATATTTACAGGTCTTAAAATTACTAAAGCAATTTCAAAGGAAAAACTGTAACTCTTTTGACATCCAAACCAACCTGAAAATATAAATCAATGATGTATATAACCTCAAATTGATTTCTTGTTAGAATAACATTAAAAGGAAAAATTCGACAGCGAATAAATAATAGGGAGAAGACACAGTTACAAATTTGTAGGATCCAGAATATCGTTTGTGATATATATTCTGATGAGATTGAAAACTGATATTACAAAATGGCTCTCTCCAAAAATTCCGAAGCCTTTTCTCAGCCTTTAGAAACTATATTTATACCTTTTCATCAAAATTTCTCGTTGGTGACTAACCAACTTCCTAATATTTCGGTTACATAAAAATAATGTTAACCGTTTACAACTTCTTTCTAATCTTAAATGATAAAAACATTTTAAAAGCCTTTAAGCTTGCGTTGATGAACTTTCTTTCTCTGCTTCAATGCATTGAACATATTTTACCAAAAACTTCACAAAAGTCATGGGAGCATCTTCATTCTTCTTCAGTGCCTTTCTAGGTGCCATGACTTTGCGTTTATTTGAAAACCTGTCACAGAGAATGTATGAAAGAGCTCAGCTTAAAATGAACACACAGACGTTCGAAAGTTTATTTTGAATATATTTAAAAATGATGAGATTTTCATAGCTAACACAAAATTAAAACTCTTAATGCAAAGATATTTTACTGAGATATGCTTTTAATGTCCATACTTAGGAGCTCTCATTTTTTCAAATAAAATGAGAAACTTACTTAATCAGACAACGAAGCATTAATGAGCACTTACTGAAAGATTACCTTTAAACTTGTTTTGGAAAGAAGATTTATTAGTGTTAATTAAAGATTAAATCTGAAAACATCACTTTTCAGGGTTTCAGAAATCTTGATGTTGAAAGGTATGTCTTCGAAAAAGCCCGATCGCCGAAATGGTGAAATCGCGATGTTTTAATTAAGATTTAAACATTTCTTATCATATTAATTAATTGAGATTAGACGCCATCGGGGAATCGGAAATTCTGATGTCGAGAAGTATGTTATCAATGAAGTCCGATTCCCGAAATCGTGAAATCGCGATGACTGCTTGTTTTAAACAGAGCTTAACTTATCTTAATCAACTATATAATCAAGATTAAGGCCAAACCAGAATTAGTTTAAATATAATCATAACTTATGAATCAGAATTTCGGGAAATATGATGACAAGAGACATATTCTTACGGAATCGCGAATTCTGAAATCGCGAAATCACGATGGCTTGTTTCTTTTTTTAACACATGGCTTAACTTATCTTAATTAACTGAATAATCATGATTAGGGCCAAAACATCATTAGTTTAATCTATCGGGATTTATGAATCGAGGTATCGAAAATCAGGATTTCGGGAAACATGATGACAAGAAACGCGCTCTCATAGAACCGCGAATCGCGAAATCGTGATGTTTTTATGTTAACTTTAAACCTTTCTTAGAAGAGACTAAACTAACTCATGTTTTAATTAAGACTTAAATGTATCGGGAAATCGGGGATCGGGGTTTCGGGAAACATGATGACAAGAGACGCGCTCTCATAGAACCGCGAATCCCGAAATTGCGACATAGTTATGTTATCCTTAAACCTTTCTTAGAAGAGGTTAAACTAATTCATTTCTTAATTTAAGGTTCTAATGATTCGGGAAATCGGGGATCGGGGTTTCGTGATTCAATTTGCATCAAACATTTGTTTACAGAAAACCCCGAATCCCGATTTCTTTAACGTTAAAATTAAAAAATTGCAAATTTAAAATTACCACCCGTTTTAAATAATTTTTCAAAGAGCATTAGAAAAATTATATTTTTGTAATCCCTTTTCCATATTCATTCAAAAATAATCAATAAAAAAGGCATCGTGAATTCAGAAATGACGAAATTCTTATTTTAAGAAAACCGAAACCCAAAAAACACAAAAATAAAAGTCTAGGCCTTAAGGATAGAAACATTTTAGGATCTTTTTCAACATAGGCTCCAACTGGGGACCTCGTCTCCTTGTGGGATGAGGAGAACATGTAGACTCAGTGCCTTCATTAGGTAAATGGTGTCAAGGGTTTATCATTGCTAAATTGTTAAAAGAGAGAAAAAAAAGATTTCATTCCAACCTTTGAAAATCTTTTCAAAACTTCTGCTTTGCTTTAAATTCAGTTGCAGTCTTCTACATAATATTCTCTTTCTCATTATGAATTTAAGTTAATATTAAGATGATCAGAACTATCTTAGGAAACTCAACAGATTTTGTAAATTTAAGCTTGCACCAATCGAAATAAAAATTATAATTTTTAATTGGGGAGCTCTATTTTGACTTAAGATGAATTTCCGGTCTCGAAAAACTGATAACTAGAATAGAGTGAAAGATAAGTATGACAAACTTACAGATACCTCAAATATTGCTTCACTGCCAGTGGGCCTGTTCAGTACCCCGATTAAGTTATCTGTCCCTTTTTACTGAATTTCCTTTCACTGCTTCGAGTGCTAATTATATTTTTATATTCAGACATTGCTTCACTGCCAGCAGGCCTGTTCAGTACCCCTGTGAAGTTATCTGTCTCTTTTTATTTAGACGAGGGCAATCATTTAAATGAATTTCCTTTCATTGTCTGTGGGACTAGATGGGGGCAATCAAATATGAATTTCCTTTCACCATCTGTCTTATAGTTATCTTGTGCATATGAAGCGGGGGCAATCAGTGATACTTAAAATATCAGGGGTGGTTATCTGTGTAACAATTTTCAATAGAGGTTTGCCAACCTGTTTTGATTATTCTAGACCAGTCTTTCTCAACTTTCAAAACCCCTCAGTCTATAGAGAAAAAGGGAAATATTATTTTCAGGGGTTTTCTTTTGAGCAAGCTTAAAATCCTCAAACAAAACTGTTAAGAAACCTAAGAGAATTAAAATCAACCCAAACATAACCACCTTTAGTCAGAGACTAAGAAATATGAAGACTGGTCTTACTGAATTTAATCATTTGTTGATTTCAAAGGTTGATACATAATTTCTCCTACTTTGACGAGAAAGCCCGAAAACATAAAAGATAGTATCGAGGGTATAAAGGGAAAGTTCAACAATCTGTAAGCCATAAAACAAAGGTTGTGATTTCAAAAATAACCCTTTGGACTCAAAATTTATTTTATTTTATTTTATTTTATTTATTTATTTATTTATTTTATATAGTTATATAAAAACTTAACTATTTTTTATTGTATTTTTATTTATTTACAAGACGAGAATAGATTTTCTAAAAATGAAAAACAAAACGGTATATACAATGAGATTTTCTGAAAATTAATTATTTGATATAATGCTTTAAAAAACGCCCATTAACAGGGGCATTCAAGATCTTACCATCCAAATTTTCAAGAAGAAATGAATTTTTTCTTTCAGAAGATGCTACTTTAAAAGGTCTATACCAAATATGATCGAATTTACCATTTTTTCCTGAATCCTCTTTTCGAGCATCCCACCTCAAAACTAGATCTCCGGGAAGAAAATTCCTGTCCTTGGCTTTACGATCAAATAATACCTTCATGTCATCCTGTTACTTCTGCAACTTTTCATCCACTACATCCCTATGCTGCTGAACTTCAATCAACTGATTAATCCTTCTTGTGAGAGGATTTGGTTCTTCCTTCTCGTCTTGCCATAGTTTCATGACCAGAAGTGCTAAATTTATGGGCAACACTACATCTGTTCCATATACCATTTGAAAGGGAGAAGTACCGATATACTTTTTTGTGCCTATCCGATTTTCCCACAGAGCATATTTTAAATGCAAATGCCAAGTTTTTTTATTCTCGTTTAACACTTTCTTGATTATATCGATCAAGCTCTTATTTGAAGATTCTGCCAGACCATTTCCCTGTGGGTAGTAGGCTATGGAATGACCCAACACAATATTATATTTCTGGCAAAAGCTGACCATCTCCATAGACTTAAAATCTTGCGCATTATCTGTGACAATCTTTCTAGGACATCCAAACCTAGACAAGATATTTTCTTCTAAGAAGTCTATAACTACTGAATCAATATCCTTCCTTATTGGGATAGATTCCACCCATTTGGTGAAATAGTATGTAGTGGTCAAGATCCATCTGTGTTGGGCACTTGAATGAGGATTAATCTCACCTATGAAGTCTAGTCCCCATTGCTGGAAAGGGGCTTCTGTTTTGATAGGGACCAAGGGCATCGCTGGTAGTTTATGTTTTCCTGCAAAAAATTGGCAGGGACTGCAAGCTCGTACCTTAGCATTGACATCTGGGAAAAGTTTAGGCTAGTAATAACCAGCCCTCATGATTTTATATGCCGTATCCCTCCAAGCGTGGTGTCCTCCACAGACTCCTTCATGAAATTGCCCAATGAATTCTTCTGTTTCTGATTCGACCAGACAGACCAAGAGGAAACCAAGCGGGTCTTTCCAGTATAATCATTTTTCAAAAATACAGTATTTAACTGCATGTAGATTTAGTGTTCTGGCTTTGGATGGAGACAAGTCAATTGGACAGTTCAAACTCAGTAAATATGTTACTGTGTCCTTGTACCAATTTGATGATGCAAATTTATCCTCAATTCTGTTTTCGACTATTTGATCCTCAAGTTCATTCACATCTACGCATTCTTCCTCCTCCTGAGAACTGTTTATCCCAAGAGCCCTGAAATTGGATTTAGCTAAAAGTTTAGCTAAACCTTGCCCCTTTACCAATTTTGTCGGTTTAACTTCCAAGTCGAACTCTTGAATTTTAGCAAGCCATCTTCCTCTCTTAACATCAGTGTCTGCTTGGACCAAAATATCTTTTACAGAACTATTAGGAACATATGCAATCACCTTAGAATGTAAAACATAAGTTTTGAAAGATTTCAATGCTTTTACCATAGCATACGCTTGCTTTTCCATTATATTATATTTAAGTTCAGCATCTCAGAGACTTTTGCTAAAGAAGGCTATCGGTTGTTCAAAACCTTCTTCGTTCTTCTGAAGGAGTACATCAGCGAGTGTGTGTTCAGAGGCAAATGAAAAAAATGAGAAAATATTTGAGATAATCTGGGCTCGCTAGTACTGGAGCCTCACTTATAAATTTTTTGATATGGGAAAAGGATGCTTTAGCTTCAACTATCCATCTTACTTCAATGTTTTTCTGGAGCATATCTGTAATCAATTTTACAATTTCAACGAAATTAGGAACAAATCTTCTCAAAAAAATTATTTTTCCTAAAAATGATTGAATTTCTTTCACATTCCTAGGAATTGCTATTGTATCTATAGCTTCTACTCTTTTAGGGTCAATTCTAATTCCATATTTAGATACAATGTGACCTAACAATTTTCCTTCTCGCATAGCAAAATGAGACTTCTTAGGATTTAAGAATAGACCAAACCTGCGACATTTTTCAAATGTTTGTTTGAGATGAATCAGATGGTCTTCATCTGATTTAGAAAAAACAATAAGATCATCCAAATAAATGACTACAAACTTGTCCCGTTCGCCGATGAAAGAAATATCCATTGCGTGTTGAAAAGTATCTCCTGCATTCATTAGTCCAAATGACATTTTATCATACATAAACATGCCCCAAGGAGTGGTAAATGCAGTTTTTTCTTTATCAAGATCACGGACGAAAATTTGATTATAACCTGAAAATCCGTCAATCATTGACATCCTATTAGCTCCTACTACTTTTTCAAGAACATGGTCCATTTTAGGTAAAGGATAATTATCTTTGAGAGAAGATTTATTAAGATTCCCGAAATCAACACACAGTCTGATTTCTCCATTTTTCTTTCTGACCGGGACCAGATTGGCTACCCAATCAAAATATCTTAGGGGTACAATTATCTTAGCATCAAGGAGTTTTTTAACTTCTCGTTCGATAACATGCAATAAAATGGGGTTAATTTGTCGAAGTTTTTGTTTAAAATGTTTAACACCCGGTTTGAGAGGTATCTTATGTTCAATTACAGAGGTGTCATATGTTTTTAGTTCTTCATACGACCATGCGAAAACATCTTTGTACTTTTTTAACAACTCCATGTACTTATTTTTGTTTTCTGTTGATAAATATTTGGACAGTTTAACCATCCAGGGATTTTCTTCACTTCCTATATTACAATCTTCAACTTCCTTTGGTTGGGGTTGAAGAGTAGTTTTAGAAGGTACATCATCTTGATTAAAAAGTCTTTCCAAAGGGATTAGACCCTTGGGGATTTGGTTGTTCTTGAGAACAAGCATTCGGTGATTTGCAATTTTATCATGAAATTCTTCAGAATCCTCCCCCTCCTGCATGATCCAGACAGGATCATTTTGATTTTCCTGATCAGTATGTGTTTATAAAAATTCATCTAATAATTCAAGAAACTTTCGAAGCTGATCATCATCCTCGAAGACCTGGCAATNCCTTTAAGTTAAAATATAACATTCAAGAAACTTTCGAAGCTGATCATCATCCTCGAAGACCTGGCAATGTTGTATGTTATTTGGTATTGAAGGGTGATGTCTCATTTGAATGTTATATTTTAACTTAAAGGCAGTTGGGGGTGTGAAAGTTGATGCTGCTTTAGCTAGGGCATCAACTTGCTGATTTTCGGATCTTGGAATAAAATGAAAATTCATAGATGAGAAGAAGTTCTCAATTAAATCCCAGACACAATTCCTATAAGATCATAATCTAGGGTGCTTGGCCTGGTATAGCCGATTGACCTATTTTATAATTAACTCAACGTCACCAAAGACTTCGAGTTTCTTAATCTTCATCCTTCTAGCAGCTTCTAATCCTAGCACTAAAGCTTCATATTCATAAACATTATTTGTACAATCTACATTCCACTGAAGCCTATATGAAAACGGAATAACAAATTGATCATCAGGAGCCACAAGAAGTGCTCCTGCTCTGACTCCGAGATAGGAGGAAGCGCCATCAAAATACATTTTCCATATACCAGTGCTATATACATTTTTTCCTATTTATTTTTCTTTTTTTTCAATTTTTTCTTCTATACAATTATCATCTACTTCTACTTCGAAATCATCATCAATAGATAATATACAATTTCCTAAGTCTTGGTCGGCAATATAGACTGGGTGGTTGTTCTGGTTGTGAGGATCCCCTCCAGTAAATGCCAACCGAGTCTCTCTGTAAAGACGAGTGTATTTTCCTCCAAAACTGGGATAGTAGCATATGTCATATCCAGCTGGAGAGATCCTCCAAGCTTGGCTCCCCAAGATCTAGATAGTAGCATACCATATTTTGGGGGAATGTCAGCGAATACTACATCCATAAGAATACTTTTAGCGAGAATTTGAGCCAAACCTACCACTAGGTCTTTAATCATACCTATGCATTTGACGTTCCTCGAATCGAAAGAGTATAAGTCACCATAGGGCCTTGTGATTTCAAGACCAAGTTTTTCCATAATTGCCTTTGGCATAACGTTGTGGGAAGCTCTGGAATCCAACATACAGTTGTGTAGAAGATGATCAAAGAGAGTTAACGTAATATAAAAGGGTGCCACAGTATCTCGCACACCTTCGACGTGTGGATCGAAGACTACGATAGGTTTGTCATCTTCTAATTTGATGGCATCTGCCTGGATTTCATCTTCGAAAAAGTTAATCATCTTGGCGATTTATTTTTTGTATATGGGATTTTTAGATAATTCAACCAGGGGAATAGGAATTTTGATTTTATTTATTTCGTTTTCCAAATCAAAGTTTCCTAAAGCCTTGTCATTTTCGATGTTTGGGGCTTCCAAACCTTTCTTCTCAGTTTTACGTTGAGATGTGACCTTGTTTTCTTTTATAGGAGCTTGTGTCTTCACAGAGAGTGTTCCTACTGGTTCTAACTGTACAGGTTGCATATCAGTAGTGTTTCTTTTTGCAGACTGTTTATCTGCAACTTTTTGAGTTACCTCATCGGTTTCACTTCTCGGCAAAATATTTTTTGTCGGAACATTCGAGAGATTTTTATTTCTTGGTCTCAAACTATATTTTCCCTGTAGTTCAGCAATAATATCATCTGCAATATTTTGATATGTGAAATCATCACTCATATTATTACTAACATGTTCTTCTGATGTGATTTCTTTACTTAAAGATGCTTCGTAATCCTGTCTTGACAAATAAGGGGATTTATAATCATCGCCAAGGTTACTGATATCTTCATCGATTTCTTCAAAATCTCCTAAATCTTTTTCTCCAATGTAATTTTCACTTTTAAAGGGTGTCTAAATTTTTTGATCTTCATTTTTAAGTATTTTATGTGGTCCCTGAGGGTCAGGATTCCTACGAAAATCTTTTCTAGGGAAATTATCTCTTTTCGATTTCTCTAGCTCCATTTTGGAGATCTTATTTGAAAGTTCTTTAATAACCCTAGCCATCTCTTCTATTTTATCCCCTGAGGATTTTCCTGATCCTGAAGGTCCACCATGTTCCTTGGATTTCCTATTTTCTTTGTTTCCAGTTTCAGTTTTTGCTTTTAGTTTCCCTGATGCTATCATATTGGATTCAATCTCGATCGCATCATCCTGCATTCTTGTGAGGTTAGTTGATCTCATTTCTCTTAATAATAAGGCAAAGTCAGGATCAAAGGCACCAACAAAAGTCACTTTTGCTGCAGGTTGTGAAGGTTTAACCTCAACTGGAATTTTATTATACAACTTATTGAACCTCTGTGTGAATTCTAGAACTGACTCAGAGTTTTTCTTTTTAAGGGCTCCGAATTCAGTTAAGTAGTAGAGGTGATCCTTCCTCTCTCTCCATTGTCTAATAAATGCACTTTCAAGTTCGTCATAGGATCTTAAAGATCCAGCTGCTAAGGATCGGAACCAGGTCCTCACCTGTCCCTCAAAAGTTTGAATGAGGAGTCTAGAATAAACATCTTCATGTTCTATTCCGAGTATGTCAGCAAATTGATAAAAAAAGTTTATATGTTCTTGGGCAGTCAGATGACCTTCCCCTGTAAATTTCGGAAGGATTTTCATATAATTGTCGGGGAGATCATGAAGAGGAACGGGAAGAACAAGGGGAGCATATATAGCAGCTACTTTAGCGAAAATCCTAGGAAGCAGTACTTGACCACCTCCAGGGGCACCACCTCCAGCTCCAACACCTCCTTGTGTAGCCATGGTTAGATTTGGGACTGGA
>JASDQU010421691.1:0-10132 GCA_032191745.1 Picea mariana
TAGAAGATGGTGTGCTCGTTTTACCATTGACGATACCCTCGTCACCCAACCACAGGCCGAAGCCTCCCTCCGAGCACCTTAACCTTGACTGAGAATTCCTCCGGAAGCAAACCCTAGGCTAGATAGCCAAACAAGGAGTAGCGCATCAATCCCCAAGGATAGCGCATCACAAAAAAGATGATCAGATAGGCCAAACCCTAGCCAAGAGATATCCAAACCAAATACTGAAACTTGCTGCTGCTGCAGCTGCACCTGCAACCCTCCTCCAAACCTGCGCACCAACTGCAACTGCAGTGCGCACCAACTGGGAAAACTGCAGTCCTGAGATATGACAAATGAGAACTGGCGCCCTGTATTTATACTGGTTCTGCCAGATTTGTTGGGGCCAACTTCTCCTTCTGGATAGTGTCTGTTCAGTATATTATTATTATTTCTGGCCGACTTCTTCTCTTGGAGGCTAATAGCCTAATATAAATTATTTTCTTGAGCCGACAAGGCTTCTAGGGTTATTAGCCAACTCATTAGGGTTTCTCTTGCTTCTCGGAGTCTTCTATTCTCGTCAGGTTCACACGTGGGGGTAAATACCTCCCGCAACTACCATAATATTAACAGGAAGAAGGTGCAAAACCTGTAATCACTACTCCTTATAGACACCCAAAAAAGTAGAAGGATGAAATTGAAAAAGCTATTAAAGAACTCTTGGACATGGGTCACATTAGACCAAGTTCTAGTCCTTTTGCATCTTCGGTGGTCTTGGTAAAGAAGAAAGATGGGACTATGTGCATGTGCATTGACTACAGGGCCTTGAACAAAAAGACAACAAGAACATGTACCCCATTCCTCGGATAGATAAGATATTGGATGAGCTTCATGGCGTTGTCTACTTCACCAAAATAGACTTGAGCTCTGGTTATCATCAGATCAAAATGAGGGGGCAAGATGTGCCAAAAACAACTTTCAGATGCCATTATGGTCATTATGAATTTCTAGTTATGTCCTTTGGGATAACTAATGTGCCAGCGACCTTTCAATCTTGCATGAATCATGTCTTCAACAAACAATTGAGGAAGTTTCTCTTAGTCTTCTTTGATGACTTGTTGATTTATAGCAAAACTTGGGAGGATCATCTCAAGCATGTAGACCAAATCTTGAGCATTATGGAGGAACGGTCTTTATATGCTAAAGAGTCCAAGTGTGAATTTTGGGATGACTGAAGTCCTTTACTTGGGACATATCATTGGAGAGAAAGGACTACAGGTGCACCAATAAAAAATACAAGCTATACTTGACTAGCCAACACCCAAGACTCTTACTGATTTGAAAGGATTCCTTGATATTTGCAGTTACTACCGGAGGTTTGTCAAAGGCTTCTCCCAACTTTGCGCACCCTTGACAGATTTGACCAGAAAAGGCGCATTTAGGTGGAGTCAAGAGGCACATGTGACATTTGATAAAATGAAGAAGGTAATGAGCACTTGTCCAGTTCTCTCTTTACCAGATTTCTTGCAGCCCTTCATATTGGAGTGTGATGCCTTAAGTGAGGGCATTGGAGCAGTTCTTATGCAGAATAGGCACCCCATTGCCTATGAGAGCCGAAAACTGAGGGGGCCTGAGCTCCTATACACTATTTATTACAAAGAGATGTTAGTTATTATGCATGCATTGGTTAAATTCAAGCAGTACTTGGTTGGGGCAAAATTTGTTGTCAGGACAAATCACAATAGCCTCAAGTACTTCTTGGACCAAAAGGACCTTAATGAAAGACATAAAAAATGGGTTAGCAAGATCCAAGCTTATGACTTTGACATTGAATTTGTGAAAGGAAAAAACAATGTGGTGGCTGATGCTTTATCCAAGAGGCCTTCGGTATATGCTATGACAGACATTTCAGTTGATTGGAAGACACATCTTTTGGTGGAATATTCAAAAAACAGGTTTGCTTGTAAGTTGATGGATGGGCAGGTACAGGATGATAACTTAAGGATTGTGGATGACATCATATACTACAAGGGTTGAATTTTCTTGGTTCCTGAATCATCATTCAAAACGAGAGTATTGCATGCATTCCATGATTCACCGTTGGCGGGGCATCAAGGATTTGTCAAAACATACAGGCAAGTAAGGGAAAGATTCGCATGGAGGGGCATGAAAGAGGATGTGATGTGCCATATCAGGGAATGTTCCACTTGTCAGGAGAACAAGGAGGAACACACTCATCCAACAACTCTATTACAACCACTCCCTATTCTAGAGCATAAATGGGAGAGTATATCTATGGACTTCATCATGGGGCTGCCCAAGGTTCAGGGCAAGGATTGCATCTTTGTGGTAGTGGAACGATTAACCAAATTTGCCCATTTCTTTGCCATTGCCACAAATGACAGTGCTTCACATGTTGCAGAACTATTCTTCAGAGAGATCTTCAGGTTGCATGGTTTACCCAAAACCATAGTGAGTGATAGGGACAACAGGTTCATGAGCACCTTTTGGCAGGATCTATTTAGGTTGGTAGGTATGACCTTGACCCTCAACACTAGCTATCATCCTCAAACTGATGGCCATACAGAGATAATCAACAAGTGGGTGGAAGGGTACCTTCGAAATTATGTTTCAGGGCAACAAAAGGCATGGGTTAAGTGGTTACACTTGGGTGAGTATTGCTACAACACCACCTATCACATGTTTATTGGTATGACACCTTTCAGGGCCTTGTACAGTTATGATCCCCTCACCTTTGTGGAGATTGTCTTTGGTGATAGTAGAGCACCTATGGTACAGGATTGGATCCAACAGAGCCAAGATATACTCAAAGAACTAAAGGATCACTTGCACAGGGCGCAAAATCAGCAAAAGGTACAGGCAGACAAACACAGAGTGGAGTGCACATTTGAGGTTGGTGATCTCGTATACTTAAGGCTCCAACCTTACAGACATGCATCTATAAAGAGGAATGGCGCAGAAAAGCTTCAACCTCGCTTCTTTGGGCCGTACATGGTAAAAAGAAAGGTAGGGGCCATGGCATATGAGCTTGATCTACCCCCAGGAAGTAAGATACACAATGTTTTTCATGTATCTTGTTTGAAAAGAGCCATAGGGAAACACATCACTCCACCCTTGGATGAGGAGGGACAATTGATATTAATACTTGAGGAAGTGTTAGAAGTAAGGGAGAAGAGGATAAGGAAGAGGAACATCAGGGAGTACTTGATCAAATGGAAGGATTTGCATATAGAGGATGCTACTTGGGAGAATGAACAAGTTCTTTAGAAAGCAGGATCAAAATTGCTTGTGGGCAAGCAATTCCAAGTAGGGGAGACTGTAATGTCCTCCACCTCTTGATAAGAGGATTATAGGGACTTAGTAGTCTAGATGTCCCCACTAGACTATAGTCTCATGAGAAATGGGGACTAAAAGACTCCAAAGTATTCACCTAAGCACAATGTTATAATTTAAAAGTGACTTTGGGGAAAAAGGTAAAGTGGAAAAAAGACCACATAAGGAAAAGTAAAGAGTTAACCTTATATGGTGGTCAACTAACTCAACTGAGAATTAGAACAGGGGTATAAAGGAAAAAGGAGGGTGCCTCACTCCTCATTCTTGTCATTTTTTCTTTTGCAACTTGAGCTCTTGAGCTAAGGACATTTTGAGGGTTTTGGGAGAACAAACCCTAGAGATCAGCTCGATGGTGAAAGATTCCACCTTTCCTGGTCCAAGCTTGGTCACAGAGGTGGAAGATCCCTCCCTCACCATTCTAATCAGTCACAGGTTGATTCTATAGGGCAGGAGAAGAGTAATGCACACCAGTGAGGATTTTCCAGCAGAGGGGTTCACTAGTTGAAGAAGATCTATTCGATTTGAAGAGAGGAAGAAGATTTGGAGGGTAAAAGTTAAAACCTTTTGGGATTTGGTTGTTGGACCTAGGGTGCCTTCCCTAGCGCATCTTGGAGGAGGTTTCCTTTGCATATCATTTGTTAGAATCTTGGCATGAGTTTGAGAGGAGGAGGGCGCACTGCAGAAGTTAGATCTACTCATTTGAGGTACCAAAACACCTCCAATCAACAAAAGACTCAGCCAAGGGGTTTATCTTACCCTGATCTACTATCCTAGGAGTTTTGGAGTGGTTTGGAGGTCCATAAGAGGAGGGACGAAATATAGGTGAGCTACAACTAGCAAAATAGTGCGCAACTCAGCCAGGGAGAGGAGATCCAGCCATAGAAGGGAAATAAATTGATCTTGTCCCTTTCCTCATGTGTTTGTGATGCCTTTGGAGGCCATTCTGTTCAAGATTTGAGCTTATTGGAGCAACATTCATTCTAGCTTGGTTATTCTACTTGTATCTATCCAAATCTGTAGATCTATTGTATCAAGATCTTCTTATTATCTAAATAAAGGTTAGATCTGAAGTTGTTGCTCTTCCATTGTGTTATATCTCTTGTATCTTGCTATTGGATGTGATTGTTGTCATACTTTTATCAATTGCACACTATAAAACTTCATATAACCCTTCTAGTGCAAATCTGGAAGGTAGACCTAAAAACAAACAAAAACTCAACAAAGAACCGAAGTCCCCAAGCAAAGAACAACTTGGGAACATTACATTGTGCAACTCCTCAATGGATCAATCTTGCTAGATTTAGTAGTAGTCTTGTATATTCACAATAGTCTTTGAAATAAGAAGAATAATCAAGAAAGAAAGAACTCCAAGAATTGACACCAAAACACCAAGTAAAAGATCTTCTATTAATGGTTTCAAATAATATCCAACAATTCACAACAATTTGGAACGAGAGGAGGGCCTATATTTATAGATGAGGCTCACAACTCCTTTCCATTCTTTATTCTCTAAATCTAGGTTAAGGAAATAAAATAAAAGTGACTTGTCATCCACATAACTTGGAGACTAAGTCAAATTACAATGAAAAGATGCTTTACATGCTAGAAACCCTCATAAAAGAGGAGGATCCTACAAAAGATGGGGCCGATTTTCTCTCCAAGTACAACGTTCCAAGAAAAGGGTGATGTGGAGGCCTCAAAACAAGGTGGGGTAGCCTCCCAAGCAAGTAAAGCTCCAATGTTTCTCTCCTCCAAGTGGAATGTTCTCATGAAAGCGTGGAGAATGACCTCAAAAGGGGACGACCTCCACAAAATGTGCTCAAAGAATGCTCAAATAATGTCCATAAATCCTTGAAATATGTTTCCAAAGCATGAACATGTCCATAGCTAACGTCAAGGCACCTCCATGAAGAATGGGAGTGACCCTCCAAGTCAAAAAATGGGTCCCCCAACAACAAGAATGACATCAAAAGAATGGGTCAGCCCTCAAATTTTGTAAAAGACGTCTCCAAAAGTGATGAAAGAAGAGGAGCTTTCTAAGATATCCCATGTGGCATGTGTAGAGAATGTCAATGTGTGCAGAAGAAGCTCAAATGTGCCTTGGAAGATGTGACCAATGTGCACTGCCACAAGAATTGTGACAATGCCTCGGGAGATGTGAAACTGAGTGATCATATGTAGAATCTTTTTTGAGGGCCCATGACCAAAGTGTGGTACATACATAAGAAATAGAAGGTCCATGTGGGGCAAAATAGGTTGTGCTAAACCATGGGTGTTGTTATCACATGAAGTTGTCATGGGTCAAATTTCTCCTTGGGTTTTAATTTTTATCCATTATTATTTTTTAAATTTGTTTTTGATTTTCTCCTTATGGTTTTCTTAGGATGACTTAAATAAATGAAAGGTTGGAACTTGGTTCACATATTTGATCCACACCTATGGTTTATACCCTTGGTTCATTTTATGATTTACACTCTTGACTCATCACTTGATTTGACAACCATCACTATCAACCTCATGACTCCACAAACCTGACAGGTCACTCCATCCATTCATATGCTTGAACCTCTCCACTCTATCCCTTTACCCGTTATGGAGTCAAATTAAACCTTTTCAGGTACATTGCCAACTCACTAGTTGTTTTCGTAGCGCATATTTTATACACTCTCCCTCTTTACCATCATTTGCGATTATGAAGTTGATGTCATGCCTTTTCATTGTTTTCAACGTCTATTTATTCAAAAGGAATAATCGAGATTTGGTCATTAATGAGTTCTAACTGTTTATCAAAATTTGAAATCTTGCTCCTAGCTCAGCGCTRCAGAAACTACTAGTCTAGACAACACTGCGGATTATGCTACAGACCAGCTGACCGAGGTGAATTGGAGACTGAGGTGGTTGCAAACGACTTCATGCTTTCAGAAGATCATCAATAATCAAGCTTCGATGTCCAGGTACTTCTTGAGCCATCCGAGCTCTGTTGAAGATCAATTGAGGTTTTGTTTATCTTTTCGTAGCACCTGGCGCTGCCAACTATGGTTTCTTCCACCTACCAGCCCCTTTACCTCTGCTGTCACARATCTCTTAGCCATCTGCATATTGTCAACTTCCTCCACTGAAATTGAATCATTGGCTATCAGAGCTATTGTGCCTATTTATCCCTTGGCTCTTGCTGTCCATACTACGCTACAAAAACCACTGCAAAKCTGCGCTACGGATCCCCTGTTCCAGCGTTGCAAATTCTGTGTCAACCAGTGTCATCTTCTATGATCACAGCGCYAGCATTAACTCTCTTCATTCACTGTGTCATTCTATATTTTCATCTCAAAGTCTATTTGTAATGAAGAGTTTAGGAGCCCTTGCCTTTAGAATGATGATGACCTTGTATGGTGGCCCTATGTTAGCCTAAAGCTTGACAGTGCAGCCTCCTTGCATATCATTTCTCAAAGGATCTTTTTCCCCCATTTTCAGCCATCAAACTAGTCTCTTATTAGTTCAGAAGTAAATTGGAGGAAAGCCCTGAAAGACCAAATAAGGACAACCTTTCAAAACTTAAAGACTTTTGTCTTTGTTTGGTTTCCTATACCTCTCATAAATTTACAGTGTTTGACCTCCTGCTTCTATCAATGGATACACCTCAACAGAAGAAATCTCACAAGGGTGGGAGTGTAGTCAGGACTGAGCCTTATGACATGCACCTATTTGATGCTGAACCTCTGATCATGGAGGTCTTCCAAAGGGTTGGTTGCCTATCTTTCTGTCAAAACATGCAGAGGGGACACCCTAAAGTAGCCAAGGAATTTGCTTTAAACTTTGATGGCACTAAGACCAAGGTAGGAACCCTTGAGTTGGAGGTATCTGAGGCCACCATTGCAACAGCCTGTAAGTTTTAAACCTGTGAAGTAAAACAATGCATATAGATTCTTAAGCAAAACATAAATTAATCAATGGCTCATTCACATAGTACACAGAGATTTATATCGGAAACCCTCAACCGGGAAAACCTTTCTAATATTCATTATATCTGCAATTTCACCATTCACTATACAATATATATACAATGTTTTTAGGTATTCCGTAGATACCAAAACCCTAATCCCCTAATCTGGGATTAATTTACAAAACCGCTAAAAATAGCAAAAACTGCGAGGGATCGTCAGACGCAGTTGTCATATCTGACGCGCCCACACACTCACATGCAAAGAATATAACACATACCCAACACAGCCACTGAGGTACCCAACATTGGTGAAAGGTGGTTCAAATCTATGACTCTCAATGCATCCTTTTCTAAGGATTTCCTCAAGCCAGATCATCAGAAAGATAATTTTTCCAAGGGAGTGCCTAGTAGCCACTTGGTTGAGGGTTTTGACAAAATGTTGAAAGCTATCCAGAGGTATTTTACATGTGAGGACAGATTCAACATGATATACAGTGTCACATTAGGCTTTGGCTACACTTTACTGGCAAGGATTTGATGAAAATCCCTTTCTATTTGTTTAGAAGTATGGGAAAAATGGTTGATAGGGTCCAAGCCAAGTCCAAGGCTGTGGACACTAGTGTTTTCCACTTAGGGTTGATCAGGATGCTTGTAATGGAAGAATTGAAGAAAATAAACCTCACTTGGGAACAATTCATTGTCTCTGCTAATCTGCAACTAGATGTAGCCTCCACCCCTCAATCCAGGCTGCAGAGTCCTTTGCCAACTAGTAGTGTTGCCCAAGCAGAAACAAGCAAAAAGAGAATGAGCAAATCTACTGCCCAAGACAAAGAAGTTCCTAAGGAAATTGAAGAAGAAGAGAGGGAAGTCCATCACTCCCCACAAAGGGAACTTTCACCTTAGCCTGCACCTAAACTAGAGGAAGTTGCCTCATTAGCCAAAACTACAGCCAAAAAGGGGAGAAGATTGCATTTTCCTTCACCTACTGCAACAATTGAGACAAGAGTTAGGAGGCCTTTCACTAGATCATCAACCCATAAGGAAGATGTTGAAACATAAGTCATAACCAAAGCTTTTGTCCCAAAGAAAGATAGGGGTAAAGGCGACATTATTGGGAAGTCTATTGAGGTCATGACCAAAGCTTCTGTTCAGAAGAAAGACAAAGGTAAGGGTGAAACTACTGAGAAGCCTGTTGAAGTCATAAACATCACCACTTCCCCTAATAATCCCACCTTCAAGAGATTGATCAGACAACTCGGGGATGCAAGGAAGGAAGTTGCCCGTTTGAAGGGAGAAAGATTGACTGAGAGGAGGAAGATGAGTGAACTCATGGACATGTATAATGAAACCCTTGATCTAGCTAGTTTACAACAAGAAGATTCTTGCCTATCCACAGGCAACTTCAGACTTTGTACAGCCAAAACAAAAGCATACAGTTCCAAAAAAAAACCTAAAGAAGATTTGTAGCCCTTCAAGGATGATCTAGCCCAGAGGAATCTAAATGTTCTAGCCCAAGCCGCAATGGAGAGAAGTGCCCCTGCAATAGAGAGAAGTGCCCTTGCAATAGAAAGAAATGCTGCTGCAACAGAGGGAAGTGCTCCTGCCAAAAAGGAGAAGTGCTAGATTGAGAAGATGAAATGGAAAGGATAATAGACCCATTTTTGATGATGATCAACTTTTGTAGCTTGAAGTTTTGAGGGAAGTGTTATAATTTCACCTACTGAAGGCATCTACAGGCTCATTATCCTTCTGCTAAGACTTTTTGGGTTTTTTGAGGTTCATTGCTTGAAACAAAAAAACACAGAGCATTTAGTAGCGCTTGGCGCTACAGAATCATCCACATAGACTGTTTTGCAGATTCACTACCGAAAGCGCCGTGGAATTGCCTAGCCAGACATAAAGTGGCAGTTCACTACGAAAAGTTGTTGCAGAATAGTTTTATAGGTGGGCGCTGTTGACCGCCTGTTTAGCACAGAGGTCAACTCATTATCATGAAGATTTATCTATGTCAGAGACAGAGATGGTTCTACTGGGTGTTCTGTACACCAGCACTTAAATTTTTGTAAACGGGATTTCCGCACCCCTGCAAGGGTTTATAATGTAATAATGTTTGCATGGATCATAGTTAGGTCAGGTACCTTGGATGTTGACATCAGGGGAGTTCCTTTCATCGAGGGTTTTTTCATCTCAGGGGGTTAATGTGGCCTAACTAGTCAGGTTAATCTCCATTGAGTTTTTCCCTCCCAGGCTTCCTCCAAAGTGGTGGAAGGCGCTCTGGTGATCACGTTCATTGAGTAACCTTTTAGGAATATTGTAAATGACCATGCTAGACAGTGTCTGAAGTTTCGCGGAATTCCGTCGAGTCTAGAGTAGTTTTTTTTAATTAATTAAATTTTTAATTAATTTAATTAATTAATTATTTTTTGAGCTTAATGATGTAAAAACTTCGTTTTTGGGAGAAAGATAGGGGTATTTGTGCTCAAAATGAATGGAATAGCACTCCCTACACCCACTGACCAAGTTTCAGCTCAGTCGGACTAGTTTTGCTATGTCTAAGTCCACCCAGAGTCAGTTAGAGTCAATGTTTTAAAAACCGAAACCGGTACCGGAACCGGTCGAGGGTCCAACCGGAACCGGAACCGGAACCGGTAATAAACCGGTCAAACCGGTTTCAATGAACCGGTTTTTTTAAAAAAATACATAAAATATTTAAATTTTAACGAAAAAATATATTTTTGAGATTTTAAATCATGTTTCCAAAGCATTAGAGACAATTAGAGACAAAATATCCAAAGTATGCTCATGAATATATCAAAATGGCACCAAGTGCAATACATATCTAGAGATCCGAAAGATTTT
>JASDQU010421697.1:0-10132 GCA_032191745.1 Picea mariana
CTAACCGCAAGAGAGGCCCACAAGCTCAACTCCATCCTCTCTGATTTCATAGAGGCCTTGGGCATGACCCTCAACCTAGAAAAATCGAAACTCTACCTTTACAACACTTTGATAGCGGTCCAAAATCATATCTCTAGACTCTTGGGCATACCCAAGAGCTCCCTTCCATCCAACTACTTTTGCATTCCCCTAAGCGGCCCGTCGGCAAGATCAATCTCCTTGGACAATCTGTTTCTTTCCATTTCTAATAGGCTAAATAACTGGACCTTTCGGCCCCTCAACATTGCAGCTAGATTGGTCCTACTAAAATCAGTTTTGAAGACTTTTCCTACCTACCTCTTCATAGCCTTGGAAACGCCCAAGCAGGTCATCTGAGCCATCAGAAACCTTCAACACAACTTCCTTTGGCATGGGCACCAACCTAATAAGAAATGGGCACTAGTAGGATGGGAAAAGCTTTGCACGCCCAAAAATATGGGAAGTCTAGGACTTCGTGATCCGGGAAAACTCAACCAAGTCATGGGTGCCAAAATATGGTGGAAATGGCTGAACACCCCAACAGTTTATGGGTCCATATCTAGAAACAAAAGTATGCTCCACTCACATAAGCAGACCAACTCATTAGACACAATGACCAAATTTAGGGATCCAATATATGGAACACGACCTAAGAAAACAGAAATTTAGTGCAAAAACAAGCCTTTTGGAAGATTCGAGCTGGAGAAAGTGAATTATTCTGGCAGGATTCATGGAAACAACAAAAACCTTTGAGTGAACTAGAAGATCTCAACCCCCTTAAGCAGGCACTAAAATAGGCCACGTTTTCAAGGCTGAAAGATCTTTGGAAAACTATAGATCAAAGGTTGTCATGGTGTCAATGGAAAACATCTACTCAGGACCTACTGGTCCCAGAGGACATGGACCTATAGGCTTGGAAACACTATGCAAGTCACAGGAAAATTCCCAATCGAAAAGGCCTGGACATTCTCAGAGGGGGGCACTCGACCACGGGTAAAGTTTTAGTCAAAGCGACCTACTATCTACAGGGAAATTGCCAGAATCATGATAAGGGGAACATATGGAACAAGGTCTAGAGCCCCTCACTCTGGCCTAAGGTGTCCACCTTTTTATGGATTATAGCACACAAATGTTTCCTAACTTGTGATAACCTCAGGAAAAGGGGCTTCATATGACCCTCAATATGCACCTTATGTCAACAACAAGAGGAAACAATGGAGCATCTCTTCAACAAATGTCCCTTCAGCTAGTGGATTTGGGATCAAGGATCTCAAGTAATGCATAGATCAAACTGAGACAGGACCAACATCAGCGACACAATATAAAATTGTGACTCACTCTCCTACAAAAGTCCTATTCTTGCACACATCTTGCAACTCCTTCCGGGATTCACTCTCTGACAAATTTTGAAGGAAAGAAACAAATGAATCTTTCATTGTAATTCCTCCACACCAGCCCTAACTTGGGAGAAAATTGTCATGCTCATCAAAGAAACAATTAGAAAAAAACCTTGGAAACCAGAGGATCTAAAATACACACCAGAGGAGCAATGCATTTTTCAGAACTGGTAGCCCAGCTTGGCTAACCACCTTGAGGTGACTACACCCAAATGCCAACACAACAACCCAACCACCTGGTCTCCTCCTCCAATTGGATTAATAAAGGTCAACTTTGATGGGGCTTCCAAAGGGAATCCGAGACCAACGGGATATGGGTCCACACTTAGAAACTCTAATGGTGAGATCCTCTACCTTATAGAAGGATACTTGGGGGAAAGTACAAACAATGTAGTAGAGCTCACTGGCCTTTTACAAGGTCTCCAAGTAGCAATTGATAACCACTACCACAAGTTGATTCTAGAGGGGGACTCGTAAATTGTCATTAAGCTAATCACCAAGATTCTCCATGGGGAAGACCCAATGAAAATATCACCCTGTTGGAGACTCTCAGGGCTGCTTGATGGATTTAGAACCCTCTTTAGGACCAACCTCATCATCACACCCTCTCATGTGAAAAGAGAAGTAAACAGGGTAGCAGAGTGCCTAGAAAATGGAGGGGTAGCAACAAAAAGAGAATGCATCTACTGGGAGGCACATATTTCTGAATACTTAGATATCTCAAACCATTGTCACGCTCTTGCCAACAAGGATTTACTAATCCTGATGGGGTGCCACGTAGCACAGCCTCGACACGCGGTGGAGAGCCTGGCAAGCCCTTAAATATAGGCCACCAACTCCCATCTCCTGACCATTAAGATGGGAGAAAGCCCGAGCAGCCAGTCCCATGGGAAGATCCCTCTCGTGCACGTGAGGAGGATAGACACACATGGAACTAGGGGGATAGCCATTATGGCTAATATTGTCAGGATCACCCTCATGTTTATCAACGATTATGAATGGGAGACGAGGCATTTTGAATTTGACCAGCCGAAGTCTGAGTCTTCTAAGAACTAGTGCAAAGCTAGCCACCCTGTTGACATTCTGGTCATTGTTCTTCTCATCCACATACCGAGGGAAAGAGGCCGACCTCGTAGAGGCGCAGCCTGGTATGCTTTCGATGCTCGCTGGAAGAGACAACAAAAATTTGAGAGGGGACTATCCATAGCTCGAACGCAGAGATTCCACAAACATAGAAAGCCCAGGACACCTCCCATGGCCTAGGTGTAGCGGGTTTCTCTGGAAGAACCAATCCAGATTCCTCCGGAACACCTCCTCTTCATTGTTCCTGACAATTTGAATCCACCAACCTGCTTTCTAGGAGAAGATAAGAAATAGACCACAGGGACACCGCACAGTCATAAGGAAGGCGACGAGATAGAGAAACCCACCACTTGCTATGTCGAAGAAGAAATCCTGGAAGGTGTGAACACGACGATGACTTTAGCAACAGGTGAATTCTCCATGGACGTGGATCACCAAGAAGCTCAAAGCGTACAACAAGATAGGTGCAATATAGGAGAGGCGAAGCATAGCTAGGTGAGGGAGGGTGGAAGGGCTCATGTGCCATGTCCCCTCTCCATCATGTAGGAAGTATGGTGCATCTAGCCGCCATTCCTCCACCAAGAACACTTGGATTTGATATTTGAAACGAGAAGCCTGGTGGAGGACCAAATTCACCATGGCCTCCAATTCAACCAACGCATAGACATGTTGTATGATGCCTACTCTGACACGTCGCCAGGACAATGGTTCCCAACACGTGCACAACCCTTCACGCTGCCAGCCAGAGCGGGAAAGAATGAAGGAGATGCTGAACGTACCCGGTAATTGCTATAGTGAATGATTCTGGTTAGAGGAATTGTTTTGTTTAGAACTAGGGCTCTAGCTCTATCAAAATTTCAATATGTTGTTAGGACTAAGATAAAAGAACATGTTCAAACTAATGGTTGTCATATCTCCTGGTTTCCTTCAGGCAGGACAGATGGTAGGCCGTTTTTTGAAACAAGTTCCATAGGAAGCCAGTTGTCCCAGTTTTCGTTTTTCGGCGGCACAGTTGGCATTCCAAAAGTTTTTGTAAGACTGCACAATTAATATAATAGGATCCTCATTTTTTACTGAAAAAAGAAGAAGATGATGTTCGACACAATGTGATGACATTCCTATCCATATCCATATATGTTCCACACATTGCGACGTTTGGATATGTTTGTCACATTATGATGTATGTATATCTTCATCACATTGTGATGATAAGATGATGTGTGACAATTTTCTTGATATAATAAAGTGATTTTCTTCATATAATAGTAATCAAATATTAATAATTAATATTCATATTGTTTTTTTTATATAATATAATAATATATTAACAATTTTAGTATAATATAATGTCATGTAATGTTTTATATACCAAATTGGTATATAAGACCTCCTCTGCCGAGCGATTTTACTGGTAAAGTCTATGGAGGTATACATACCCTACCCCCCTCTGGATTTGAACTTGTGACCTCTTAGGAGGAAACACACGTTCTTAACCATTAGGCCCACTCAGGTTGTTGTTAACAATATAATGTAATATATTGATATTAGCATTTAGTTTAAAATATAAAATAATGTGAGGAAATAATTAATATTAATATTTTAATTAAATAATTAATATTAATTTTTAATAGACAATAATTGTAGTCAAATAATTATAGGAAATCTTTTTCTCATATAATATTATAGGTTTTTTTTTATGCATTACAATTTTTAATCAAATAATAAATATAATGTTTTTTTCTTCATATAATAAATGTAATAAAATATTAATAATTAATATTGATATTAATTTTTTTATAATATAACAATATATTAATAATTATAATGTAAAGTAATATAATATAATTTTATTTTATATCAATGTTTTAGTGTAATCATAGTGTAATATAATGTAATGTTTTAGTGTAATTATGGTGTAATATAATGTAATGTTATTTTATATCAAAGTTATAGTGTAATTATAGTTATAGTGTAATGCTATTTTATTTTATATTTTATGTTATTTTGTAATTTCACAATGGGAATTCCTCTCTCCATTCCCATATGGGAGCGGGGGAGATAATATGTTTTGCATAATATCTCCCCCAACCATGAGAGAGGCGAGGGGTGATATATTATGCAAACCCACCTTCATATGGAAGTCGAGGGAGATATTATGTAAAACATAATATGTTATGAATAATACCTCCCCAAACCCCACCTTCATATGAGACTCGGAGAAGATGATAAAAAAAAAAGATTATTCATTATGATTATTAAATTTAAGTGAACAATAATTTTTTAAAATCTTCATTTATATTAATATAGAAAAATTGAGTTAAGAGTGTATCCCAAAAAATAACAACACTCTCAAGTGTTAAATACATTTCTCATATATATACAATGTAATTTATATTATTTGAATGAAAGTTGTTTGAAATGATAATACCCATCCCAAATATAGACAACCAAACTTAAAATCATCCTATTAAATTATAACTTTAAAATAATTTTAATGAGGAAAGTAATGGATCATTTGATTGTATCTTGGGAATAATTTCAATTTATCATTCCATCTACTCCAAAATTGAAGATTTAAACTTTTTATCACTTCATCTACTTCAAAATTGATGTTTACATCTTGCATTTCATTTAGCTTGTATCAACTTAAATTACATTTTTTGAAAAAATAATATATGGGTTGTGGTTGTTGAACCTTCCTAGACGTTTCCGTTGTTAAAAGTTGTGGCCATGTTGAGATAAAAATGTGCAGCTACAACAAAGTGCACACACCAAAGTAGTGCCACCAAATATCAGAAGCGACGACCAAATTCAGATGCCAAAAATATTTGCAATACAACGTTAATTTAGCATTTAAATATACAATGAAAATGATGTATGGAATGCATAACTCTACCTAAATTTAAAGATCTAAAACAACCATCAAAAGTGGACGACCATACTAAAACATTTTCCCACATTTTGAACAGTTGACAATGAAAAGTGTTTCAATACTCCAAGTAATGAAGAGCTATAATGTTCGCACATTTCATAGATGTTGAAAGTGTTTGACAGTCAACTATTTTGTTAAATCCATGGCCACTGAGTCGCCTATAAACATTTCTCTGCATGATCAGTATGTTGTGAGCTCATTTGTCATGCATCATCACAATTTTCTAAGTGCGATTTCTCATTGAGTGATAATCTGTGTACCAAACTAACGGTTTAATGGTTTTATAATTATGTAGAAAAAATATTCTTCCATATTTGGAGTGCTATTGAGGTGCATGTAGCTACAAAAAGGAGTATTGGTGGTTCAACCAGTAAAGGAGACCTTGTTCTAAGGCTCCTGGTATCATTTTGTCTAACATCCTTATACAAATATTCCAGGCGTTCGGTGCTGCGCTACTGTATGAGTATGATCAACGCAACGAGGGGCAGTTCTGTAGGCAGATCCATGTAGCTTCAAAGGACTATGAGTGGTTCATCCACTAAAGGAGGCCATTCTGTAATTCTCCTTGCATCACTTCGTTTATCATCCTTACACAAATGTGTGACAACCTCCTCGCTCACGACAACAACTCTGATAACAAGTGCAAAATTTCCCTTTTTTTTTTTTTAAAGTGTGTGTGCGCATGCAAAAGGACGCAGACACACTTGATTATACGTTGCCACCCGATGAATAACAAGATGAAACCACAATGATCACAACAATAAGACATCAGGTGCACAACAAGTAACTGCAAACATTAACGACATATTGGGTTATGCACAGTACGAACACAGAAGGAAGAATCCAAAGTAGTAGATTTTACTATTTCTGCATAGGAAAGCAGGGCGTTTAATATTAGTTCTCTACTCCGGAGAGAGAGAAGGTCAGATAGACTCCTGAACGACTGCTTAGGCAGAAACTAGTAATCTCCATCAGGTGTGTCGCAAGAGTGGAAACCCTGCCAGGGCCCGAGACTCTTGATACGGAACTGAATTCTTTACACAGAAAAAATAATCACACACACAGACTTATATACTAAGGCTACATGGAGGTGTCTACCTCCCGCCTGATGCAGTTAGACCAGGCAACAATTTATTACAACCCAGCACAACAATAGACAAAAGAGCAACCACGTCTTGTACGGAAGGCGCAAGACAAGGACTCAGACAACGACCACTAAAATTATGACAAGGAAATGTCTATGACTCAACAGTGATTGGTTAATAGCCCATTTTTTCATTTAATTTTATTAAACCCCGAGTAAATTAGCACAAGGTAAATCTAATTAAATTATTGCCCTGAGTTTAAGGGCCTTACCCTTTGTGTTAAAAATAAAAAGAATTAAATGTCCTTACAATGATTTAACCTCACCATTACATTTATACTACCACCACATTGTAAACAAATAACAATGTCCTTACACTCCTTTGTTATCATACAAGCTACCATATTTACATTGATATTACAAGCTTGCAGTTAAAGTAATTATTAATGCAATTTAAAACAACATTGCACTTATATAACAATTAAATAAATAACAATTAATGAAAAATGGAATAACCATATCATTTCAACGATAATTTATAATGCAAATTATCCACACCTATTACAATACTCACACATTATACTAACAGGAGATTGCAGTAAAGCACCATGCCATTTCACATTATTGCAATAACTTAGTATCTTAGAATAACCACAACATTGAACTGATATGCTTCTAACCCTAACATTACCTATTAATTCACATTCCAAGGACATTACTCTTACATGATTATTAAAAAAAAATACATCACAAAGACATTACCTTTAATAATCTATATCTACGATCTAATACATATTAGTCTCCTTCCTTAAATGTTTTACTTCAATGAATTCCTTCTTTAATAAATAATAAAAGAATAATTCCTTTCTTTAATAAATGGGAGGCCTTTTAACAATTAGGTTTTTGTGATTAAGTTACAGCTGCACATGTGTCGAAATAATAAATGTAATATAGTTTCTGGTTTTGAATGAACAAACGACATTTGTCCCACGACAATCGAATGATTGCTATTTCAAGGAAAACCCCTATGCACTGGCTACACCATCATAAATAATGAAGAAAACGATTTATTGAATATCCTAAAGTTAAATAGAAGACACGAATTGATTAGATATCTGTGAAACATTAGCTGGCAAGTATTAACAATAATTTCGCCTTGAAGAAAAGAAACTTCAATGCCTGCAGAGCTGTCTAGATCACCAAGATAATTAGATTGTTGTCAGAAAAGGTAAGGAAGGGAAGGCACAAGTGACCGACCACGGTTCAGGGAAATTCAAGTCCCCAAAATAGATTCACCACGCAACAGGGAGCAGAGAGCCGCAATCAAGGGCCAACTCGCCAGAGAACTTATTGTGCCAGAAAAATCACAGAGGTAATAAAGCTTGTTTATGCAGAGGTAAAAGTACTAAGGTTTAACAGCTGTCGGCGAAGTACACGAGGTGGATGAGGTCTGGAGGTTACGCGAAGTACTTTCAACAAGGAAAGTGCCTAATGCATTAGAGAATCTGGGCGCACTGAGAGAATCATCCCCGGTGCAGGCGATTTTAAACAAGGGTGCTACAGACATATGGATCCAGCAAAAATTCGGCAGCAAATCGAATTTAAATCGGGTTATAGTGTACATCCATATTTGTGAAGATTACACTCACAATACCAGGGCACAGGAGGGAAAATTACACACAACCTGTACAACGAAACCACCATCCAACCGTAAGAGAGAACACCCACAGTCAATGAAAATAATGCTCATGGATAAAAGAAAACAAAAACGCTCATAGTCAAATAAAATAAATAAAAAAAACGCTCCACTAAATTTTCCCCAAAATCAACTTGCCATAAATCTCGGTTGCATCCTGTCACGCCATAACCCAAAAATTTCCGTCATCCAATCACTACCATCTGACGAGTGGAGCTTCAATGGGTAAGCCAAGATAACACCACACTTAGAGAACGCAGTCGGTAGGGAGACATGCACGGCCAAAACTCGGTGAGAAGCATAAATAAAATAAAAAAAGAAGGAAGGGAATAGAGGAGATACGGATGCAACCGATCACTCGACCAAGCCTTCAAACAGAAGTAAAAAGAGGCCTCCCTTTTCATAGGTGTGAATCAACAAGGGAAGGACCATTCATGGTTACCTAACACAGTTTTGCAAAAACTCAACACAAACGCAGAGATCACCAACATAAACACCCGATATTTACAATAGTAAAACTCAGGGAAATCCTACGATATGCAGAGAAATTCGGAAAATAAAAGAAAATGGAGAGAATTTGTAACCATAAAAGCACAGAGATATATAAAAAAGTCGTAGAAATAAACCATTCAGCCCTCACCCGACCGTTGGGCAGAGGTAATCTCACGAATACTTCATGCAGAAGGCAGAGAAGGAAGAAAAACGTGTTACCACCAAACACAGGGACAATCATAGGGCTTCAATCGTTATTGCAGATAAAAAAATATTTAAATCTAAATGACAGAAAACAATGGGCGTAAAATGCTGCTCAGAATGCCTTCGCAAACAAAAAATTTAAATCTAAATGACAGAAAACAATGGGCGTAAAATGCTGCTCGGAATGCCTTCGCAATCTCCCATTCTTATTGGTTGATTTTTTTTTTGTAAATAAACTCACAGCCGAAGCAAGTACGCAAGCCATTGTGATCCATAAAGCATCATAAAACACTGAGAAAAACCTACTTACTAATGTTCATCATGTCCTTTACAATCAATTTAAATCTGAGCATAAGTTTAATGCATACTACTCTACAATTGACAAACATATCGTTGCCCTTTCGCCTACCTCGAGTGTTGTCCCACGCTCCTTTCCGCTCGTGCTCACCGACCGCCGAGACCTCACTAGTACCTCCCAGCCAATTGCTAGCGGTACTCTGCTTCCCCCTTAGACCCTGAGCCACAAAGGGGCCACACAAAATCCAGAAGGTAAGTCTACCTTCCCAGCTCGCCTCGCAAGGTCGAGCTACCACTCCTATTCGAGCTGAGAAAATCCCAACTCCTCACAAGAAATCAGTCAAGTCACAAACTGGCAGCGTAATGTTATGCTAACAACTGATCCCTTCTTCCTCATTTCCCTTTTCTTTTATAGAGTTTTTAGACCCACCAACTTTCCTAAATTCACATTTTAAATTGAGTTTTAAAAAAATATTCCAAAAATTCTCCATCGCACAAGTGTCGTCCATCCCTCTCTTTTCTCCACTAAATATTTTCTTTAATTTATTAAATGTCTCAAATCCCTCACCCACCTAGAGTCGCTCCTAAATTTACTCCTAGGTGTTCCTAGATCCCCTACATGCTTTTAATAACTTTCCCTAAAATGAAGTTGCTAAATTTAGTTCATTTTAGAAAGTTTTTAATTGCTGATTCCTTACTATGTTGACTTTGCTTTTTACCCTAAGTCCCCTTCTTTCCTTTATTATGTTTCCTTTATTACTTAGTTTCCCTATTTTCATTATTCCATTTCTTTCTTTTTTTTTTAAACCAAAAAGATAAATGCGCTAATTAATCTTTTCATTTTATTTTTAAATTCATAACTTTTTATACTCCCATACGTTAAATAATTTTATTTCTTCTTTACAATTTAAAACCACATATTTCAATTA
>JASDQU010421699.1:0-10132 GCA_032191745.1 Picea mariana
AGGTCATACGTTGCATCTTTTCAACTTAATGATAACTTCAAAGGAAAATTCCTGAAATAACATCAACCATCTACAAATTCTCCCTTCCAAAACATGTTTGTTAACTAGATATTTCAATGCATAATGATCAATAAAGAATTTGAAATGACAGCCTAACAAATAATCTCTAAATTTTTGTAAAGCATAGATCATGGCTAAGCCCTCCCTTTCTGTCGTTGTGTAGTTTCTCTTTTCTTGCGATAGCTTCCAACTCGCAAAATAGATAGGATGATCCATAGCTCCATCTCTAGGTTGCGCTAGGATAGCTCCTAAGGAAATTCTTGAAGCATCTACATGGACGTGAAATTCATTCTCCCAGTTTGGGAATATCAGAATCGGTGTTGTACTAAGCTTCTCCTTCAGTGTCTCAAATGATTTATCACATTCTAGGGTCCATTGGAATGTTTCGGCCTTTTTCAATAGATTCTCTAGAGGTGCAATAATGTTGGAATATCTTCTGATGAAACTGCGATAGTACCCTATGTGTCCCAACATAGAGCGCAATTGATTTTCACTCATAGGTGGTGGAATGTTCGCAATAACTACAACTTTGGCTGGGTCTACCAAGACTCCTTATCGAAAGACTATGTGGCGCAACAAGTTCTCATGTGGTACACCGAAGATACACTTTATGAGGTTCAGTGAGATCTGCAATTCTCTACATCTGACAAACATTAGCCGTAACAATGCTACATGTTCTTTGAGAAAACTATATATCGTCGAGTCATCCATATAGAAATCTATAAATTTGTGAATGAAATCTCTAAAAGTTGCTATTAAAATACTGAAAAAAAATGCATGGGCATTCTTTAAGCCGAATGGCATCACATTGTATGTGAAGGATCCCCATTCTGTTATGATTGTGGTCTTCTTTTTGTCCCCTTCGGTAAACTTGAACTGGTAGTACCCTGAAAATCCATCTGTGAATGAGTATGCTTCCTTCCCCACAACTTGTTATAGCACCTCATCAGTAAAAGGTGTTGGGAAAGGGTCATTCACATAGGCAAAGTTAAGGCTTCTATAGTCCACACAAACCCTAATATCCTTTTCACCTTTCTTTCTTTGAATAACTATTGGGCTAACTCATTCTTCTTCTTCTACTGCAAAAATGAGTCCTTCCAACATCTTATCTATCTACTTATTAACCTTCTCTTTTACTCTAGGGTTAAGACGGTATGGTCTATGTCTCATAGCTTTGGATCCTAGTTTCAAATCAATTTTCATTTCTCCCATAACTCCTTTGATCCCCTTTAACTCTGAGAAAGTATTTGGGAACAAGTCCTCATATTCATAGAGTAGGCTCTATATTTCTTGACTAGCTTGCTCATCCCAGTAGTCTCCCATCATGGCTATCTTAGGTTGCTTTGTGTTCCCTATACTAACTTTGCGTAATTTTAATGGGTGATTGTAGAAACTATCCATATGATTGGGTATGGTGTTCTAGATTTCTCTGTTCCCCTCTGTCTCTTTGATGGCTAGGTTTCTCAATTCCTCTATGTCATATGGGCTTTTTGAATCTTTCCTAATCTGATAACATTCTACAGGCTTCTTTGATGAGGGCAGGTGAAGGTTAGTCTGAAGTTTTTGACTATTGTTTGGACATACCACTTGGTTTGATTTATGATGAATATCATTTGTAAAAATAAATTATTTATTCTTTTGCAGGACTACTTCAAGCATAGGGTACTTAATTGTAAATGAGAAGTCCTTGCAAAAATGAGCTTCCAGCTTCTTCCAATCGTTGGTCTGTCATCTGGTTTCCTTGTGTATGAACCAAGATTTTGGGATTGGTCCTAGAGAGTGGGGAAATACCTGAACCCAGAAATAAGAGGGTATTTCCACAACTTTCCATTGTGTCACACATTGTTCAATGTGTACTTTAGGGTTTGATTCCCCATTGAAAGGTTGTGCAACTTGGAGATTCATATGCATACCAGATTCTAGCTGCTCCTTATTCTGAAACCTATACTTGATGGATTTCTTTACATCATCCCAATATATGATTAGGGATTTATGGTTGGCCCACCATCTGGAAGGGGTGTCTTTAAAGGCTATATCTAGTACCGATATTCTTTGATCTTCTACTATCTTTTCTTCCAAGCTGAGCATAAAATTGTCTAGTTCTGAGGTGCCATCATATATTGGGTTTTCTCTAACTTCGGTCCCAACCCATATGGTTACTCTGACAGTTGAGCATCTTCTTGATAATATTTCTTACGAACCTTGTTTCCAACTGTCAAAAGCCAATTCTAATTCTTCATCTACTGACTTTATACTCATCCAACTTACTAATCCATCAGTAGTAGGATTTAAATAATCATCTCTTTTTCCTGTTGTTATAGTGTACAACTGATCCAAGTCCTCTCCCTCCATATTATTGTCTGTTGGCTCTATATATCTGGGCCCTACATATGGATCCAAAGGTTGAACTACCTTGATCTCATCAGCCTCAAAGGTCATGGTGTATTTCTTCAAATCAATTACTGCATAGTTTTCATAGGCCCAATCAATTCCAAGTAGTGAAGGGTAAGGGTCCTTATCTCCCATGATTTCAATGACTTCAAAGTTAGCCACTGTATTTACTCCTGCAACATCTATTTCCACATTTTCCAGTCTTCCTATGGGGAAAATACAATATTGATTGGCCATTCTTAATTGAATTGGGGAGTATGTCAGCCTAGGTTTTCCTTAGGCTTCCCATGTCTTCTTAGGCAAAATGTTCACATTAGAACCTAGATCAAACATGTTTCATCTAATTGGGCTACTAGTCTAAATTATTTCTAGACTAGGTACCTCAGATGACATCCTGGGCTACTACTCAAATTCATCTAACTGGGCTACTAGTCTGAATTATTTCCCCGTTCGTACTTTTCTTCTATGCACTCTCTAAGTACTCTTCTCAGGAATATTTTCTCTTATTCCTATTTCTATAGGTTCTTTATTCCCTAAGACTAGGTATAGCACATTGTGAAGATTTTATGTTAGTTTATCATTCCTAAGAATGTCAGAGAATAATTGAAACCAAAGGTCAACTACATTTTGAGGTTTCTCGGGTTGTCTCGGTGTGTCTATAGGGTTTCTGGGTGCAAGAGTTGAAGCAGGGACTTGTGCGACCTTAGAATATATAATAGGCGGTGCTATTTTTTCTCAAATCTCAAGGCTAGGAATATTCTGAAATAATTCTATGGCATCTTTAAAGAATAGATTATGTTTTAGAGGGTTGTACCTGTCTTCTTTAGGTGCTACTTTATGGATTTAAGGTAGAGTATCAACATCATCTTTTATCCTCTCTCCACCTCGAGTAATGATATTGAGGTTGGGTGATTCTCCTTTACTAACTCTCTTGATTTTTTCACTGATGAGGATAGTTCCTCATTGTCGTACCCTATCTTCCCATTTTGTAATTAATTATGGGCAGTCTTCAGTTGCATGCTCATTGGTTCTGCAGTGAGAGAACCATGGTCACCTTGGATGAGAAAAGTATCTAGCCATGTGACCATGCTCATCATAGTTATAACATCTTCTTGGACCTCTTCCCCCAGTTATTCCTCCTCTGAAATCTCCTCCAGCTCCACCTCCTCGACCTCTTCCCGGTCCCTAAGGGTTTTCATTCACCCTGAATGTTGTTTGGCCTAAGTTGTCTGCAAGTGCATCCAACGCTCTACATTGATTGGTAGTATGTGTGGTAGATGTGTAGAACTCATAGTGTATTGTATTTGGTACTGTCAAATATTTGTGCATAATGGGGCACTGTCTTGGCCCATGCCCATGGTTTTGGCAGATTTCACAATACTCAATTGTTGGTGCTGCTTGACTCCTTAGAAAATCATGATACAAGGGAGGGTTATGGAATGGTAAGTTCATAGATACGGTCTTGCTTGTGATCTACCAGGGGATCCCAATATCCTCCCTGCACTCGCACTTCCTGGTTGTGACTGAATAACTAATTGTACTGAAACAAAGTTAGCATGAGAAGGTAGTATCAAACTTACCACTTGTATAGAATACACTTAGGGTATGAGCGATTCAGGGTTGGCGCCACTAGCTTTAGGGAAGTTTTCTTTGATCTGGGGGGTCTCATTTTCTTCCACTGGAACGATTTGTTCGGTCGGATTCCTGATCTCTCCTGTTATTGGGGCTGAATCTTCTCTTTCTTATTCAAGATTCATGTCGGCTTCTTCCTCTCTTACATCTACACCTTCTCCTTCTTTTCCAACCTCCCGTGGACTCCTTTCTCTCTTCTCTTCTCTCTCACTCAATATTTGACTGGTCAGTCTTTCCTATATTCTCATCTTCCACAATTCTTCCATATTTCTTTCCTCTACTTTCTCCTGATCCAAATTATTTCCTCAACTTCTCGGATTGTCTTCCTGTTTTCTTGATCTTTCCACACCACCACTTCTCAATTATGGCGGCTCTCTTCATGGATTTCTCATCTATTAAATCCATTTCTTGTTGTTTCCCCCCCATTTTTCAAAGAACCCTTCCCCTCTCTCAGGCCATGACTCTACCCTAGCCTCGCCCTACCCCAAGCGAGAGTGTTTACGCTACCATCTCAGTTGGGGACATATTCAACATCCCCTCTTCTATCAAGAAAAGTTTAATCCATAGGGGGATCTCTCTCAGTAGTCTTCCCCGTGCGTCTTTCTTTAAAGTCTCTTATGCGCATGAAAAATATTGCTGGTTCTCAGCTGCAAACTTGATAATCTATCCTTCGAATGTGGCATTGACCCAAAAGTCAATTGCCCGCATGATTGGACAATCTAGTTGATGAAGTGCTACAATATTTTCTGTGTCCCAAGTACATATCCTCTTGACTTTTTCTTGGAACTCTAGAGCTTCTTGGAGCCTCTTTAACCAGTGGAAAAGTTCTTCCGCAAACTTAACCCAAAAAATATCATACTGGTCGCTCAATCTTTCTGAGTAAAAGACTTCTTCACGAGTATCTTCCACTAATTTTCCCCTCAGTTCTACTTATTTCCATATGAAGGTGTCACAATTTATTTCCCACCATTGTTCAATACTAGATCTGTGAATCCGTAGAAGCATCCTTCCTACAGGTTCCCTTTTAATGCAGGTCCCGACAACAAAACCATTTTTTTGGCACAAGTTTGATCAAACCAGGTTCCTTCTCAGGTTACCAACAAAAGGTACCAAGTAGTCTAGAGCGCTGGAATTTTCATCTGCTCCGAAGAGAAGAATTCTCACCCAAAGTGTTGCTGAGACAAATAGGTAGGGAAGGGTAAGAAAAAGACTTAGGAGAATTCATGGAGCCTTCAGGACTCATCCTGATCTTGCACAAGACATTTATCTATCCAATAGATCTGAACTTGTGTATGCAAGAATTGAACCTACTTATGTTGAAAATAAGAAATTAGACACAGAATAATCATGTGGAACTCATAAACCATAATGAAGTATTGTAATGCATAAGTAAACACACAGAAAGAAAACATATTTTGAAAATTTAGGTCCTTCTTCATATTATCTTTAGAGTCTTTCTTCAGTTACAAACTCTTGGCTCTAGACTCATGTCACAAAGATCTAGCTCTCAAAGGATGTACCAATTACATTACAGACTTAGGACTCGACTCGACTCAACTAACAACAACCTCATAGAGAGGGAAAGATCATGCTGAACTAGATCATAATTCAGCTGAATCCATGACTATCCAACCAACCCACCAAAAGCTCAAAAACAACCGAACCCTTTTACAATCATGTTCAGCCCTATATATAGGTTAGGTTATGTCTTTTGTCTCAGCATCCACACTTTCTTGTTCTATTGTAACCGTTTTTTCTTAGCTGGTGTTGTGTTGTCTTTCACAACTGATTTTTGTTTCTCTTTCTTTTTTTGTTGTCCCGCCTCTTCTGAAGCTTGTGCAGCTCGTACTTAGTCAAAACTTGCTTGATTCCTTATCCCAAAAATGAAGGGCCCAAGAATAATAAAAGAGATTTTGCATATTGTTCTTATATATATACTACGGTGATTTTTCATTGAGTCTTTAGGTTCTTAAAAGTGTACTCAGATCTTTGGTACTTAACAAGTGGTATCAGAGCACATTCCTTGGTAGGAAGTGTGGGAAATATTTTTATTTTTTGCAGATTTATTTTTTCGAAGAAAAGAAAAGAGGGTCGCGACATTACGGATGATTTATGTAGGTTTTGGTGAAAACTTTGAAAAAAATGGTTGTATATCTGAGTTCCTCTTAGAAAAAAAACCCCCAAAAAATTGTTTGAAACAAAGTTCGGGAAGTCAAGTTATTTTCATTTTAAAATCTGCAATTTTCAGGGTTTTTCCATGGACGACTGTGTGATTTTTCATATTTTTGTAGCAGTTGGGGATGAATTTTTCAAAACAAATTGCAGATATGAGTTCCTCTCACAATTTCACCCAATTTCAAAAAAATAAATCGTCCAAATCGAAGCTTTGGAAGTGAAGATATTGTTGATTTAAAATTAGCTATTTTTTTGGGGTTTTTCCTGACAACGAAGAGACTGTAGAATTCATAACTTTTCATAAGGTTCTTATATTTCTACCAAATCAATGCCATTGGATAAATCATTTTAAGATCTTTATTTTGGTATATTTTATGTGATGTTTCCAATGGCTATTCCCTCTCAAACCTTTGAAAAAATTCTACAGATGACTCAAGCATTCAAAGTCCAATTGTATGACGCATTGCATGACCTTGCAGGTAGCCTCACATTGCATGACCTTGCATATGGAATCAAGGATAGTTTTCATAGTATTCAATATTCATTGCATAGCATGCAAGAGATATATCTTGTGGTGGACATCATGGATGAATATAGTCAAGAAGTATATGCTCAATATGATTTTGAGGTCGATTGTGATGAGTGGTATATGGATAGTTGTCATTTCTAGGATGATAACCACTTTCATATTTTATTTGATTACTCTAATCCACCTTCTGTAGAGAACATCAATGTGAAAAATCAGGAGACAATGATTTTGACCAGTTTCTACCTTGCATATTCTACATTGGTAATATTCCTTCCATATTTTGTTATGACCCTTTTCCACTATGCGAATGGATCTTCTTATTTGGATACACATGACAGGTGTCAGTATTTGGAGCATCATTTTCAATTAGTTATTGGGTTTTGAAATCTACTACGGGGATTTCACATGAGCACTTGGACATGGGACCATGGTTTACAATGGCGGTTGGACTACTTCGGCATGGTGGATTTTCGGTCTACATGGGACCATCATTCTCTAGTCTACTTCAACATTACGGTCCATGCTTATCCATGGGACCCTAGTATATGGTTGTACACCATCATAATAAGCATTGAGGACAACACTTTCATAAGGAGGATGGAATGTTAGGTAGATAGAGAGGTAGTGGAGGCCATTCAATGTAAGGTGGACTAGGTCCACTATATTATTAAATAAGGCCCATTATGGTAGTTAGATATAATAAATGGGTAGTTGGATACAATAAATGTAAGAGGACTTCTTAGAAGATTTTGCTTCTAGAATATTTCTCCTCTAGAATGTTCTTAGGTTATGATAGCACTATATAAAGGGGTTAAGGAAATGTAATGGTATATGAAGAGAAGTATTGTATTTAGAGATGAAGTTCATTAGGAGGAAGCCCCCTCAAAGAGGGAAGTGAACAAGAGAGGATCTCTTCCATAATAAGATCCATTGTATGGTGTTTCCATCCCCCAAGGGTTTTGATATAATAAAGTGGTGGTTTTCATTGTTGAACAACTGAGAGGGGGGGTGAATCAGTTGTTCCCGTGCTTAAATAATTATGCTTCTTTTAAAATATTTACAAGGCACTCAATGATGATCATAATAATACAGGGAAATGAACAATGGCACATTCATCATCTGTCACATATATGAGAAACACAGAGACAAATATTTCCCAAGGAAACCCATATAGGGTAAAACCCTCTTCTTCTTTATATGATAAGTATTATTTACATTCTTTACATTATCATACACTTGAGCACCAACTCATTATGAGGCTACAACCTTTGTTTTTCAAGCTGCAACTTGTTGAGAGCACCAACTCTCTATTTTTCTCTAGTACCCACTATAAGGAAGCACCAACTTCCTGGTTTCTCTAGCACCAACTCCCTGTGTTCAAGCCCCCACTTGAACCTTTGAGGACACCAGTCCTCCCTAGCACCTCCCAACCTCCCTGGATTATGAATATGAAATACTGAAACCTATTACAGTGATATAGTGTTCAATAATAGCTTACCAGTCTCATCACTATTCTGCAATATTTTGCTACTCAGACTTCCTCGTTGTCTTCCAGCATGCATCCGTTGCCCATTTTGTTCTTCTTCTTTTATGCTCTGTGTGCCATGTCCATTCGCTGCACAGTTCTTCTTCTGTTCTTTTTAGCTGTTGCACTATGTTCCTTCTTCATGCATGAATCACCTTCAAAAACATCCACTGCAATCCCAGTAACAAAAACAACCCCATCTCTTCTCTATACTGTGTATTTATAGCTTTTGTGCACCTTGTGCATGCAATGCACACAATACCTCTGCATACTCACACTGCGCCAATATCCTCCACAACTCGAGTGCTCTGTCTGATCATCATCGTGACTCTTCAGCCTCTCTGGCCATTTTCCCACTCATTCAGCATCACTGTATGTTATGCTAAGATTCCTCAGCCACTTTGGCAGTTGAGACTCTTGGTCTTCTCTATGATAGTTGAGCTCACCTTCTCTATTCTAGTTACAAGCTTCAATTCTCATCCAGCTGTCAATCACCTCCACGAGCATCTTCATGCCTCTTGAATATTCCCAGAGACTCTTCATCTCCTCTGTCAGTGACCCTGAAGTGTCTTCGAGTCCTCTGGCAGAAACCATCAATGGTTTCTGGAAGTTACACTGTGACGTGCAACAGTAGCCCTTCGATTATGCTCAGATTCACCTGCATTGTTGGATTTACTCTGATGGGTTCTTGTGTTAATTACCCATTTCGCACTTTCACAATTCGAAGATTCTGCGATGAGACATCTTGAGTGTCCATGTCATGAGTTCCAAAACTCTGAAATGGAGTTTTTCTGCACTGTCTCCTTCCTCTATATGACCATGGCCATGACCAAGCACTTATGCAAAAAGTGCTTTTCACGAATTCACATTTCGTGAGTCTAGAGATGAGGCATCTCGACTCTCCAAGTCGCGATCCCCAAAACCCCGAGATGGAGCTGAGATCAATGGTCCACGATCTCGATGAATCTACGGTCCAGATCTCATTATGAATTCACATCTCATGATTCCTGTGATGGAGGTCCTTGTCACTCTAGGTTGCGATAGGCGAAACTTTGAAATGAAGCTTAGATCAACGGTCCAGGATCTCGATAAATCTACGGTTGCGATTAAAACGTGATTTCGCATATCATGATTTTAATGGTCATATTTCTTGCCTCTCGAAGTCATGATTCATGAAACTCCAAAATGGAGTCGATGATCCAGATCACACCTTGATCTAACGGCTACGATTAAATCATGATTTCACATATCGCGATTTCAATGGTCATATTTCTTGCCTCTTCAAGTCGCAAGTTGTGAAACTCCGAAATGGAGTCAATGGTCCAGATCACACCTTGATCTGACGACTATGATTAAATCATGATTTCACATATCACAATTTCAATGGTCATATTTGTTGCCTCTCCAAGTCGCAAGTTGCGAAACTCCGAAATGGAGTCTTGGATCAACAGTCCCAATCAACACTTGATCTAACGGTCATCAGGAATTGTAAATGGGATCCAACGATCAGAAATGCAATGCTACTTCTCCTCTCGAGCTTACTTTGTTCCTCTTACTCTGATCTTGTCATCACTGATCTTTATCATCGCTAATATTTGCCATCGTTGTTCTTACCATCAATGATCTTTGTCATCGCTGATCTTTTCCATCACTAATCTTTGTCATCGCTGATCTTTGCCATCGTTGTTCTTTCCATTAATGATCTTTGTCATCGCTGATCTTTGCCATCATTGTTCTTACCATCAATGAAAAGCTTACTCCCAACTGTAAACCTTCCAACAATATCCCCCTTTGGCATTGATGGCAACAAAGGCAACCCT
>JASDQU010421701.1:0-10132 GCA_032191745.1 Picea mariana
TCCTAGTCTCCTATATATACCAAGGAGACATTTTCATTTTGAATCATCTTGTACTTGAACATTTAAGTGGGGTAAAAGGAGGTTTCCCCCTCGAAGAGGCTTATTATCTGAAATTATCTCTTTTTCAAGGTGTTGAGTACTTTTCCTAAGGTTTTTCTATGCTATATTGATGTTTAGTTCTTAACACTCTGCCCCCAATCCAATTTCTTCCCACGATAACCATTGATGGTGCCAATTAGTGGACCTTTCCCAGTTTGTGACCAATCTAATATTAACCTTTATTCCTCAAATCCTAAATCATATAAAGGGGAAGTATATGTATACCTTTTCTCTCTACCTAGGGATCAAGGCCATTTTTCACTTTATCCCCTTTTCCAATTTGCTAAATCAACAAGTTTCTAACCAGATGGAAAGCATATATAAAAACTTTCCAAATTATTGAGGTGTTATTTTTTTGTTTGTGTGGATTTATAGTCCAATCCTCCACTATATTAGGGGCTATGTACTTATCTATTATTACATGAACTCACAAACTTGTTCCTTGAATTAGGCTCCATACATTTTTTGTAGCAAGAGCCTTTGGAAATAGAAAGGGATTTTTGAGGCCCCATGTTCGACAATACATGTATTCCAATAGAGGATGAACACCTTCAGTAACCACTCACACAACCATATCAAAGATCAACACACTAATGTTTTTATGTGGTAAAACCCCTATGGGGAAACATCTATGGCCCTAATCAACGTGGCCACTTGGAGAAATTTATTGATGCAGAATAAAATAGATTATAGAGAGTTTCTCACAATAAATCATCAAAAAATGACCCTCCATGTCCTTTAAATAGAGATCATAGACCAATCAGGTGTTAAGTCACAGATCAATGTATCCATTAAGATCGAGGATAATATGAGTCGTTGTATCACTCTACATCGAGAACATATCATGACTGATAGATTACAAATGCATACTAAATAAACACACTAAGAAACACACTTTAACCTAATGACACATTAGACCAAGTTGATGTTAACTAAATCCTAAGTGTCTAAATATCCTAACTTCCCCCCTTAATAACAACTTGGGATAGAATTGAAGGATTTACAAAGGTGACACAATAGGAAAAAGAAGTAGGCATTAGATCCTATCCCCCATTAATGACAACTTCTTGAACTCCTAACATAGATCGAAGTTTGGAAAACTCCACTTATGTAAGAGACTTTGTGAAAATGTATGCAACTTGATATTCTATAGGGAAAAAGAGAATTTCAATAACTCAATCATGAATGAGATTTCTAATGAAGTGAAAGTGTAGCTCGATCTATTTGATGTGTTGATGTTGAATTAGATATTTGTCAAGCTTGATGGCACTCCAGTTGTCGCACTAGGGCATGGTCGGATGCTAATACTAGAATCCAAACTCTAAAAGGATATGTTGAATCCACAAGGATTCTTGACTTGCATTAACCGTTGCTTGGTACTCTGTTTATGCTAAAGAAATAGAAATAGCCTATTATTTCGTACAGGCCCAAGTGATAGGTCCTGAACCAAGGCTGAAAACATAACCCACAGTAGAATTTCGATCATTAGGGTCTTTGACCCAATCTGAATTAGTGAAACCAACCAATAGAGCCCCCCTAAGTTGTAATGCATCTTGAACTGAATTGTACCCCGAACATACTGGAGTATCCTTTTAGTTTCTTTCCAATGGATTTCATGGGGTGTTTGCATATACTCAGCAGCAAGATGAGAAACAAAGGCAATATCATGATGTGTATTAGTCAAATATAAGAGGCTACCAACTAACTGACGGTACAGGGTGGCATCAACTCCAGGAGAAGTAGAAGTGGCAACATGTTTTACTCTTTATTGGAAGAGAGAAGGGGTTGGTTTAGAATCATCAATGTGAAAGCGATGAAGAAGGTCGCAAGCATACTTAGACTAGGAAAGAAATATTCCTTCCTTGATTTGGAATACTTGGAGGCCAAGGAAATAATGCAAGTAGCCTAAGTCTGCCATTTCAAATTTATTTTAACAATAGATTTCACATGGGTTAAAAGTTTAGGGTCACTACCACTAAACACAAGGAAGAACAATTATGAGATGGCCTCATACTTTCTTGGTATGGACATTAGGGTCAGAATGACATCTAGAAAAGATAGTGTCTAGAAGAAAGTTGTCCATTATGGAATAGTAAGCTCAAGGGGATTTCTTAATACCATAAAGATATTTATTAAGGAAATAAACAAGGTTGGAGTCATTCTAGACATAGTTGAGAGGTTTTTCCATGTAGATTTATTCTTGCAAATCCCCATGCAAGAAGGCTGATTTAACATCCATTTGGTGGGCCTCCCATTTATTTCAGACAACAAGGGATAGAACAAGNAGGGTCACTACCACTAAACACAAGGAAGAACAATTATGAGATGGCCTCATACTTTCTTGGTATGGACATTAGGGTCAGAATGACATCTAGAAAAGCTAGTGTCTAGAAGAAAGTTGTCCATTATGGAATAGTAAGCTCAAGGGGATTTCTTAATACCATAAAGATATTTATTAAGGAAATAAACAAGGTTGGAGTCATTCTAGACATAGTTGAGAGGTTTTTCCATGTAGATTTATTCTTGCAAATCCCCATGCAAGAAGGTTGATTTAACATCCATTTGGTGGGCCTCCCATTTATTTCAGACAACAAGAGATAGAACAAGGAAGATAGAATTCATTTGGCCTATAGGGGGCAAAGGTTTTTTTATAGTCAATGCCTTCAACTTGAGAGAACCCTTTGGAAACTAACTAGGCCTTGTGTCTTTCAACACTTCCATCTGATGCATACTTATTTATATACACCCATTTACATATAGCAAGTTATCATCCTCTTAGAAGAGGTACAATATTCCAAGTATCGTTCACCATTAAGGAACAATATTCTTCATTCATTATTGTGTCCCAATATGGATGACCTAAAGCTTCTGCAAATGTCTCTAGATCACAAGTCTCTGAATCTTCTAAAAATGTGTCAAATCAGTCTTGGAAGCAATTCTGGTGTATTGGATGTCTCTAGATTGGATTCCCAAAGGTATATTGGAAAAAATAAGGTGTGTATGCTTCATATTCTTATGGGTTGGCACAAAGGATCACTTTGTCTTTCCATGGGTAAAATGGGAAATCTTTGCTGCTCCAAAATTATTTGGAGGTTGGGGACTAAAAAATATACACTTGTTCTCAAAGACCCTTGCAGAAAAATCTTGCTAGATATTGATCACCACATATAGTCTTTGGACAAAAGTAGTCTCATGGAAATATATCAATTCTGAATCTGTAGAGGAATGGATTAGAAGGCCAACAAAGACGACCTCAAATTGCTCAATTATATGAAAAACCCTTATCAAATCCTTTCAAGTGGTAGGGGATGGCTTGGCATGGCATGTTGGTAAAGGCACTCGAGTTAGATTAGGCACTGACCCCTGGCTAGGTAGTGGTAGAAAACACATCCTTCCACGAGATCTGATCGAACAACTGCATGAGCAAGGGTTATATCATCTATATTAGATCACAGATATGAACAGAACCATAGTGTGTGGTCAATCCTGGAAGGATGCCAAGCAACTTCTCCCAGGGGAGGCTTTCTCTAGGATATGGTATGATTATATAAGAGCTCTCAAAATAGGACACATTTGAATCACAGTAATGGAGGGCGAATTGGTTTGGAAACATATTCCCCATGGTGTCTACACTCCAAAAGCAAGATTTTCTCAAATCAACATTGATCTCCTTCAACTGGATCCCTCATATGGTGGAAAGGGGTGTGGAAAGTAAATTTCCCTTTAAAAGCTTGTATTTTCATGTGGTGCTTGATAAAAAACAAAATCCCAATTTGGGACAGTATGAAGCTTGGAAATCTGGAAGGACTGGGATGGTGCACTTTATGTAAGGCCGATGAGGAAACTATTCCTCACCTATTTTTACACTTCCTTTTTATCAAACTAATCTGGACATAATTATCAAATGCACTAAGCCAAGTATGTGTGTGGCAAGGCCAGAATATAGAAGAGGCGTTGAGAAATTTGATTACAAGCCCAACAAATAGAAATATAAAATCCCTCCCTTTGCAGATCAATTAGGGAGCATGGTTGGCTAGAAATGATTCTATTTTCAATGATCACTCTTCCACTCTAGAAATCATTATTTCTCAGGGCCTGAGCATTCTCTCTCATTTCCATAAAGGGAATGACCACATACCGGTTTGATTTGTAGTGGAAGAATTGGTGGACTTCTCTAGAATATGGGCCTATTTCGACAGGGCCTCCCAAAATGATGCCCAAAACAGTGGAGGAGGGGATGTCCTCCATTTATCCAACACACACTCCTTCAACCTTAAAATGGGTTTGGGACCCAAGACAAACAACTATGCATAACTAATGGCACTAAAACTCTTATTGACCTTCGCTAGGGAAAAAGGGATAAGCTCTCTCTAGATTTTTGGGGATTCTATCGTAGTTATAAATTGGATAAGAAAAACACAGAAATGGCACAATATTAGTCTCCTTCCTATTCTTGAAGAAGTGTTTATTATACTGGCCTCTTATGAAATTTATTATCTGTGACATGTTTATAGGGAACGAAACATAGCAACCGATGTTCTCTCTAAAGAAAGTTTACAACTGGATTTTGGGTAGTGGCAAATAGAGGAAGTAAGAGAAGGTACACATTTTGAATTTTATCACAGACCATTTATAAACATGATGGGTCATGATGTACGAGGACGTGAACTTCAAAATTGACATTCCTTGGAAGGCTCTTCCTATTTTTGTTGATGGATTTTATTTATGGTCGGACTCTTCATCGACCTACACTCTTTCACTCATGGGAACTTGAATATTGTCTACTTTTAGTAGATGCCTACAAGTAGATATATTTTTTTCATGGAGCACTTTGGTTTCTCCGCTACTGTTATAATGTTTCAGATATTGAGCAATTTTTTTTATCTTTACTCATGATAGTCTGAGCTCTAGATCTTACTGATGACTTAGTCCACATTCAGTTGATCCATATACATGTATTTCTTTTTTATTCTTACTTATGGAAGATGAAATGATTTATGTAAATATTCTTCCCTTTGGTTGAATTCTCCATTCACTATGGATGAGAATATTGTTGGACATAATGTCATTAAATTGTTGTCATTGATGTCAAACAGTAGGACAGTATGTAGAGATTAAAGCTCAGGAGGGTTAGAAAATGAAGATCAAATCTCATAAGATATGACGCGATGAAACTCATAATGGAAAGTGCATTGTAGAAACATGATCAGATCAATTCAGGACCATTGAATTCACAAGCGCCAAATCAACGGCAGGGATGGATTGCGAAGATAAAAAGGAGAATTAAAAAGCGTGTTATTCCCAATCCCGCAATCAGTCTAGACCGTTAGATACTATAGATTCAAAGATCGAAGACTATGGTTGATCCACCAAATGATCATATTAAGTCGTGATCGTGGAATATGCAAGCGTAGATCAAGGGCAGGGATTGATTGTAGAGCACGAAGGGAGAATTAAACAATGCACTAATTCTGATCCCGTAATTAGTTTAGGCCTTTGATCGACACCTGCCAAATAGATATGCAATTGGCATCAGTTCCACTACCAACAAGCAGTTTTCCATTACACATCTCGACGATAGTTTTAAACGCCATGCTAGTTGGGACCCTACAATCATCTCTGATCGATGATCTACTCTGGGACCATTCTCGATCGATGGATCAAGTTGAGTGGAAGGATATGATAATCAAGGAAAAATGGCTGAGATCTCGAATACCCGAATTCCTGATAGTCGTTGGATCACTTTAAAGTGGAAGGATAGGATAAGCAAAGAAGAAGAATTGTTGGATTTAAACCAAGGCAAAGAAGCATCGCAGATAGATTGAGTCGTCGATCTAAGATCATGATCAATGAACAACATTTATTTCAGGTTAAAATTTGTGAGGACGTTACACTTCGGGGAATCTCACTTCCAAAGAACTGGGAAGTGGAGAAATCGAATTACCTGAAGTCTTGAAGGTTGAAGTTCCGAAGTCACTCTCAGCCGTCGATCTGAGATACATTTCGGGAGTTAGGACAACCATTAGATCAAGGAGAAGAATATGTGTCACATTGAGAGCCCACTTCATCAACAATGACGTCAGCAAGGACATGTGGCATAATAAGCTGATGACAAGTGTAAAGGTCCCATAGGTACTTTAAGAATATGTAAGCCATGAATTTAGGTGACACATGGCATCCACTCAGGAAGTGCCATGTCAACAAGTGATGTCAGCAAGTTATGCCACTCCGAGAGTTTTCACCACCAACAAATGACCTAAGTCTTGAAGTCTCGAAGGTCGAAGTTCCGAAGTGGACATGAGTTGTCCGATCTGAAGAAACACTTCAGGAGCATTATCAACCGTTGAATATTATGGACACACATCTGTTATTTGGGAGATTTTTAAAGAAGCTATAAGTCACGAAGGATGAAGACCCAAAGTTTCGAAATGAACAAGAACCGTCCATTCAATTGTTGATCAAGTCTTGACCGATGATTTACTTGAAAGGCCTCTTATAAGCATGGATCGTACATCTAAATGGAGGATTGAATATTGACCGTCCGATCTCTTTCGGCGAAATCTGATTCGGGAGATTTGAAAGGTTGCAAAGTCCTGAAGTACCAAAGAACACGGTCCCAACACTGGACATATGGGGGCCCAAAGGAAAGGGGCGAAAGAAGAAGGCAGTGCTTAAATTAATAAGCCCGTGGTTCTGCGTCATGGTCACATATAAATGGGTTGAAGGAAGCGCCTCTGCAGAACTCAGTTTCTGCAAATATTTACAGGAATATGGAATCGAGTTAAAAAGAAATCGATCCATACCTGTGATCAATTTATGAATAACACTCTCACTAAATTAAAAGAATTAACGATAAATGTTTGAATATTAAAAGTGATTATTGTTAATGTTAAAATGAAGAGTTGTGATGGTCCAAACAAAGGGACACAATGTTTCATAGCTCACACCAGTAGGAAGAGTATATAAATGAGAAAGAGTAGTGATAAGAATGTGTCTCTGCAGTCCATATAAGAAGATCAAAACAGAAGCATAGTCTAAGAAGTAGAACTGTTGGTTCTTATGCAGTGAGGGTGGAAGGGTGGAGCATGGAAGGATTCATATCCTTACTAAGCAAATTGTAAAAGATAAGGGAGTTGGTGCTTCCTAGGTTTGGTGCCCTAAATATAAGGGAGTTGGTGCTTCCTAGGGTTGGTTCCCTAAAGATGAGGGAGTTGGTGCTTCCTAGGGTTGGTTCCCTGAAGAAGGGGATTAGTGTCTCCTAGAGTTGGTGCTCTAAAGAGGATTGATGTCCTTCACTATTCTTTATAAACCTTGTAATTGATGTTAAATATATTTATATAATTGATTTTGCATACAATTCATTGTTGATTCATCGTGGTAATCAATAAAATATAAAAAGTAACTGTTAATTGTTAAAAAGGGTAATATTGATTCACCCCCCCCCTCTCAGTATTCCAACAATTGGTATCAGAGAAAGGTTTCCTTCAACACAGTCTAACAACTGGAAGGTAGATCTTGAATATGGATCAACAAGGGGGAATGTCTAACAACAAATCACCATTGTTAAATGGAGAAGGCTATGCTCTATGGAAAATAAGAATGAAAAACTTCATGTTGGCTCTTGGTTTTGATATCTAGAAATCTGTTGAAGATGGTTACACTGCACCAACTACTCCACCCAAAGACGTTGCAGGAAAGAAAATATGTAAAGACAACTCAAGAGGAGTTAATGGAATTCTAGGAGGGTTGACTAATTTCATATGTGTGAAGGTTATGCATAGTAAATCAGCCAATGAAATCTAGGACAAGTTGAAGGTTGTATATGAAGGAGATGAAAAATTCAAGGAAGCCAAACTACAGACCTATAGAACTCAGTTTGAAAATCTAAAAATGAAAGAAGAAGAAAATATTGTTGAGTACTTTCATAGCATAGATGAAGTGGTTAACTCAGTCAGAGCGACGGGAGAAGAAATTACAGATAAACCTATTGTGCAAAAATTACTAAGATCATTACCTATGAGATATGATGCAAAGATTTCTACAATTGAAGATAGAATTGATCTAATCACACTCACAGTTGATCAACTTCATGGAATTTTTACAGCATATGAAATGATAACAGGGAATGATAAATCAACAAAAGATGAAACAACCTTTAAAGCATCTAAGACAAAGATGAGGCATGAGCAAAATACCAATGATGATTTATCAGATATATCAGATGTAGAAGAGGACAAATTTATAAAGAAACTCCAAGAAGGATTTGGAAAATATAAAGGAAATTTACCTTTCAAATGTTTCAACTGTGGAAGAATTGGACATTTTTCCAACAAATGTCCCTATCCCATATAGGAGGAAAATGATGAAGAAATTCACAACCAGGAAAACCAATACAAGAAGAAATTTTATAAGAAAAAAAAGAACTTCTACTCCAAATAAGACAACAACCCTTCAGACATAAGTGAAGATGAAAATCCAGAGCTTTTGTTTATGGGAATGAAAACTCAAGATGATAAACATTCAGAAGATGAAGAAGAAGGAAAATTTGAAGAAGAAATCCTTAGTGTAATTGAAGAATTAGGAAAAACTAAAAAGAAAAACAAGGTACTAAGAAGAGAACTTCTAAAGATTAAATAAGTTGCTACATCAAGAGAGAGGGAAGTTTCCAAAACCCTCAAGGAGTCAGAACAAACCATCAGTAATTTGAAGTCCCAGCTTCTGGAAGCTAATAAAACTAAAGAAATCGTTATAAAACAACTTAGTGATAAAAACAGGCATGTGAGAAACTAGAAGCTGAGATCAAGCTGCTAAAAAGTGAACTTGAGAAAGAAAAGAAGAGATCAAACTTTGGAAATAGTTCAAAGATCTTGGATGAACTTCTCAGTAGCCAAAGGTCACCAAACAACAAGACTGGTTTGGGATACACCCAATACTCAACTTCTACATCACAAGGATCTGTCAAAAGACCAACTAGTTATGCAGATGCTCTAAAGGGACCCTTAAAAAGAGAAGATAATAAGACAAATATGATACCATTGAATATTGTTACACATAAACATAAATCAACATTCCCTACTAAAGTAATAAATGACAAGAAGAATACAATCACCAGAAGGAATCCCCTTAATAAATATCTATTCATTGGATATTGTTACTATTGCAATAATTTTGGACATAAGGAAATACACTGCAAAGCTTATGGACAATACAATAATAGAAATGTCCATAGATATAAGAACAATAGGTACAATACAGAGAAGAGAAACTACAACTTATTTACTCCTTTGCAAAACTTCAATATTGAATGTAAAAAAATGCAACAACTATGGTCATAAAACCAAAGAATGTAGATTACCAATGAAATCCCTAAAAATAGGAAACCCTAACAAACAGAATAAGAAGACATGGAAAAGAAAATATGAAGTACCAAAAAATAAAGATGATGAAAATATTGCTCCTGAAATTGATAAAGTTAATAATAGGAGATTGGTGGGTAAAAATTCTAATAAGGAATATAATAATCAAAGCTATGCATACAAAGTAGACCAAACTCAAGATATGAAAACTCCTAAAGAAAAATCTTACTTCGGGGAATATCACTATGAGGACATTACACTTCGGGGAATCTCACTTCGGAAGAAATGGGAAGTAGAGAAATTGAATTACCCGAAGTCCCGAAGGTCGAAGTTCCGAAGTCACTCTCAGTCGTCGATTTGAGATACATTTTGGGAGATAGGAAGATCATTAGATTAAGGAGAAGAATATGTGTCACATTGAGAGCCCACATCATCAATAGTGACATCAGCAAGGACACATGGTGTAATCAGCGAATGACAAGTGTCAAGGTCCCATAGGTACTTTAAGCATACATAAGCCATGAATTTAGGTGACACGTGGCAGCCACTCAGGAAGTGCCACATCAAAAATTTACGTCATTCCAGGAGTTTCTACTTTGGGAGTTTTCACCACCAACAAATGATCTAAGTCCCGAAGTCCCGAAGGCCGAAGTTCTGAAGTGGACATGAGTCATCTG
>JASDQU010421705.1:0-10087 GCA_032191745.1 Picea mariana
TTGCTCTGAAAATTATGGACCCGATGTTGGGCAGTGCGTTGCTCTTGAGATCACTTCATTCTTTCCATGATTGACAGGGGATTCAACTGTGCCTGTATTGTCTCTGATTGATACTTCGTTTCCTAGAGCTGCGACTCCAGTGCCTTCAATTTTGGATCCTCAATGAGTTGTTCATACATTTGGGCACTGTGATCACTCATTTTCTTGCATTCCAGGACAAGGAATTTTATTCTTTCAGCCACGCTTTGAGCAGTTGCTTCCATTTGGTCACTTACATCTTGTGGGGTGTTAGGTATAGTGCGGAGCTCTAAATCTGTTATTCATTTCTGTAGCTGTTGGATAGCTTCTGGGAGCTTCTCTACTTGATGCATGACTCGGTATTCAGCCTATAGCTCTAAGCCTATCACAGAGCGGAGGGCTCTGTTTACTGCTTCTTTTACTTTGAACTGCTCTACAAGCAACTATTCTTTCTCTTGCTACATTTGTGCTTTCTCTGCTTCAAACTTGGCTTGGAGAGCAATATTCTCTTTTTCTGCAATTATGCGTTGTTCTACAATGTTTCCTTGTACTTGATTTTGGTCTGGGTAGCTTGTTTTACTTCTTCTTGTATGCGACGAAGACGAGCTTCGACCGCATCAGCTAATCGGCGGAGTTGGGATGACTCATCCCCCAACTCTGGTTATCTTGATGACAGGGGTGTAGTGGACACTGTACGGCTAGACTGAAGGGCTTGTTGTACCCATTAGAACTTGACCTTAAGTCTATCATACATTTCCTCCTGCTTAGCTTCTTGTTTCTCCTCGATTTCCAGTGAAGCGTCGTTGAGGGTTGCTATGATGAATTCGAAGTCATCAGTAGTAAGCACGGTCTTCATCTTGGTCATGGTGGCTCTCGATTTCTTCCGGGAAGAAGGTTTCGGGGGGGAAACCTTCCTCTTATTCAGGGGATCAGTCTCATCTCTCAGCAGTTTTACTTCACCTTGCTTATGTTCAACTCCTGTACCATTTATGTCTTCTACTTCGTCATCACCCCCTTGGTCAGTTGATACTAAAGTAGTCTTTCATGAGGCACTACTTAATTCTTGCACTTCTTCGGTCTTCTTCGTTTTATTGGGTTCAAGTGTATCATGTGCAGTTTTTGGGCTATTAGGGTCGGACATATCTATAGGGTCTGCTGGAATAAAGAGGTCTATTGACCAGTCCTTAGTGATCTCCTCAAGATCCTCTTCTGTGAGCTTGTAGTACGACTACAACTGCTCCTTATGTTCATCAGCTCGCACTGTAAGGTAGATGAAGTGACGATCTGCGCAGAAATTCATCACAGTTTGGAGTCACTGTAAGGTGTTCAGAGTCATGCAAGATTCTTCTTCTATGGCTCTCTTCAACTGAAGGTAGTACGTATGAAAAACAACGTTTGACTTCCACTGTTTGTTCATGTCTCTTGAATACCATAGTGTGGTGAACTTCGTAGCAAGAGTTTCGAATGGCCCAATATCCAGGAAGGTCGCACCTTCTGGTATATCCTAGGAAACAAAGGTGATAAGGATCAAGAGACAGCTAAAATGGAACTTGTAGCCCTGATCTTGGGCTTCGAGACAGTCTAGCTCCAGTTGATTCACCAAGTACTTCACCCAGTTCATCTGTAAACCTTCTATGCACTTTCATGCAAGGTCAAAAACAAAGCCTATGACCTGCATAGGTCTGTTATTCCTTACTAAATTTCCTACAATTAACTAATAGGTGAGGCGAACTGCAATATTCTGGATGGAGGATACCTTGTAGCCTTGCGTTCCCTTTTCAATATCGCCATATGTATCCTTGATTTTCTATGCTAGTGCGCGGTCTGTGGATTTTCCTGGTTAGAACTTTTGTGGATCGATTCCTTGCATACTCAAGCCTATGATCCTATGGATTAGCATTGGGTCAACTATAATCCGGTAGTCTAGCCATAAGTAGCCACCATGGAAACATGAAAGCAATAACTTGACACATGCATTGACTTCCTGGTGCCTTCTGAAGTGTGGGATCTTCATGACATTTAACATAGTGGAATGTGTGAGTTTCATCATCCATGGCTGAGGGATTATCTTTGAGTTCTTCCCCTTCATCTTGGTCAGGTACTTATACGGGGCAAGCATACTGTAGTTTTTGCGATCTCCGAGGTTGAAGTCACTGAAATTCAACGCTGTGATCTTATCCTGTTGTGCGCGTATCCCCTTCAGGAGGTATGCAGTAATCATGGTGTACTTGAATTATCTTGGCACACTATCTTGACTCATTGCCCTAGCCAGAGATGGGATGTAATCCGACAATATGGATGGGATCAACTTTGCATTGGCTAGGTCATCTCTGTGTTTGGTTCTCTTTTCTGTTGATGGTCGGGATGATCCAGCTCCATGAGCAATCGATGGAGAGTCTTGTAGTCCTCTTGTCGATGACTCTTGAATACTTGTAGACATCTCTCTTTCAGACATTACTCTTTCATTCATTAGGTCAATAAGAACTTCTTCTAAAATTTTCTTTGCATTGCTAAGCTTGTCCGATATGCACGCTTGTGGTTGAATGTCTCGGGTTCAAAGAGTAATTGTTTGATGCAATAGAGTAGATGGAACTAACGCGATGATCATTGTGCAAAATCAACTATGTTGCGAGCTCTGATAGTCACGATTGGAAAAAGTGTTCTCATTGCATGGCACGACGGGATAAATAGATAACTCAGCAACGGAACTCTTGCAACCGGAGAGAACCCTTCATTAACTTAGTTCTGTCCATTGTGGTGAGGTCCCAATGGTCTGGTGACTAACTTTTTGACTATAAATTCCTTTCTACCCGTTCAGGTCATTGGTTGAACGATTATACTGTCTCTAATAGCTATATTGCTTCGCCATGGTGAAGTGCCATGTGACATTGTTTTGATATTACAACAAAGCTCCAATTTTGAAAATTTTCTTGCTACGAAGTTCCCTCGAGAACCTTTTGTAACTTTTCAATCTTGTCTCTCTTCTTACTTAGTTTTCTAGCCTTCTTTCCAGTGAGCTTCATCTCGGGATTCCTTTTTCCATCGTGATTCTTATCTTCTTTCAACCGATTAACTTCATGATGTTAAGGTTCCTTCTTAGAAATCAAGGGTAATACTTCATATGTACCTCGAATAGGTACTTCAGTCTTTTTTGGGCCTTTTAATGTTCTTCCAACTTTGACATCCAAATCTCTAGTTGGAAATAGCTTCACCTGGTTCTCCTGTTCTTCGATCAAGTGTTCAATCCTCCTAGTCATGAAATCTTTTAACTCTTTTTTCTTTTGTTCTAATACTTCTTCTTCTTTCCTTATGGCCTGATATTTTCCAATCCATGGTTTTCCTAATAATATAGCAAATGGAGCATTGTTCTCAATAAATTTAACAACTTCAAATTCTTCCTCTGTCAAAGTTCCATGAGCACTCATAGATATTCTGGTAAGTCTTCCACATAGGGTTATCAACTTTCCTCTGAATAATCATATTTCTCCTAATGAAGGAATCATAGTAGGCTTTCTTAGAATTTTCCAAGTACTTTCGGTCATGATATTCACCTGTGTTTCCTCATCTAGAACACAGTCAATGTCGAAAAGTCATATTTTTCCTTCAATGTACTATTTTTCTCTTAATACCTCTGATAAATTGGCATGTCGGTGATCATTCAGGGTTTCTTGCATCTGTAGTAACACTTTCTCTAATCCTTTCTAGGGTTCTTTCATAATCTCAGTTTCTCGATCTGCCTTAGGGTTTTCTTGGTTCATATTCATCCTCTCAACCTTAGCAATCATTCTAGGGAAATCCAATACTTCATGGTCCAGATCTTTGCAACAGAGGAAACTAGGTTTCTTTCCAGGGCATTCCTTAGCCAGATGTACTGGTCTTCTGCAACTGTAACAATGGGTTAATCCTCTCTTTCTTTTAAATGATCCCTAGCCTCTCCTATACTGCGCACTAAAATCATGGTAGCTAACCTACAAAAAAAAACTTTTAGTATACTGCATCCATTTGTTAGTCCAAACATTGTTTCTATGCATAAGTATAACATATCTTTCACTATTCTTATCAGATTTATTCATATCAAATCCTCTTTCTTCTATTAGCGCTCTACTTTTCAAGCTATGATAAGTCTTATCAAACATACCTAGATCCATACTTTAGAAACAAGAATTTCCACTAATCTTATCTTCAGTAGAGCACAAAGCTTCCAAATCTTAAAACTTTTTACTATTCTTACCTTTATCATAGCACAAAGCATTTAGATCTTACCTCTTTTCTTCAGATCAATCTTCTTTGTTTAGCACAGAGCTTCACAAATCAAGTAGAATACTGCACACTAGAGTGACAGATCTACACATAGAGCTCTCATAATTTCAGGTCAGGTCTTTGCACAAATCTTCTTTTTCCTCAATTCCGAGTAATCATAGTTTCAGGTCAGATCTTTGCGCAGAGATTCTTCTTGCTCAATTCCCATCAATCATAGTTTCAGGTCCCGGCAACGGAACCAATTGTTGGCACAGGGGCAAACCTAGGGTTCAACGCTACAACAACGCACCAACAAAACCCTAACTACCGGCCCTTTCGGCAACACCTGCAAAGAAGATGAAGTCTCACCCATGGTAGAGGCTGGGGTGGTTGCAGGACTCCAGTGTCTGCAACCTTAGATGGGACACAGATCTGTTATCCTAATCACTTAACAGAGAACTCAATAGTTATATTTATCAATATTCAGTTCTTAGTTACAACGCAGTTAAACCCTAATTACAACACAACGCAGTATTCAACAAGATCTAGCATCTAACAACACTTAGCATGAAAAAACAAATAAGATCTTAATAGATTCATCACTAAGCACATGTATATAAGTCAGATCTAACATTCATCTATACTATTAAGCATTAAGCATCGACAAATCATTCATCTATATTAAAGCACTAAGCACATTAACATATAAGCACATCAACAAATTACACAAAATAAAGCAAAATAGAGCAAAACAACATGTACGTGGTTCACCCCCACCCTGGGGCTACATCCACCAACCTTTTGTCTTCTTTATTATCTTCTTCAATAGGTTACATGCACAAAGCCTAAAAAACCCTACTTCGCAGAGGACAGAAGATCTACGTAGCTCGCTAGATCCTCCTCCCCTAAGTAGATCTAAACACGCAACCTTCCACAGTCTCTTACAATGACTTGCACTTAGCTCTGCAAGTCCCACACAGTATGCACCAAAGCACTTACAACTCTTGATCACACAGATCGAACTCTATCACTCAACCATTCATTTTCCTCTATCTTCACTACATCGCCTAACATCTATTTATACATACAAAATAGGTCTAAGCATGGGTGAACCCATGGGCCGACATTCCCATACCTATTACATAATCTCAAATCCCAAAAAGGGCCCTAAAGGAGGCCGAGATCCTGCGATCTCCGCTTCATCTTGCGCTTTGCCTTCGACAGCCTATGGAAGTCCCAAAATATGGTCACACATGACCAAGAATCCTCAAAACTTGGTCAAGGGCCAACAAGAAGTTTGGAGTATTCTAGAAACATAGTACAGTGAGAGAGGGAGAAGCGATTTATCAAATGTTTCTACTCTGGAAGAAGCATTTGTGTCTTAAGCAGAGCTACCAAAGGAACACAAGGAAGAAGCATCTGTGTATGAAGCAGAGCTACCAGAAGAAAAGAAAAAAGGTGCATCTGTGTGTGAAGCAGAGCATGAGAAAATTGCAGAAATTGATGATGAAGTTATCAATACTGCAACCGGCATTGATGAAGTGATTCCAGTAATGTTTGTTGATGAAAACAAAGGATCAACATCAATAATCTTTGATGAACATTGTGCAGAAATTGGCCTCTTTGAAACATAGGTAAGAAATCTTGAAATTGAATTTGATGACGATAATCTATCTTATAATGAGTGCCTTCAAATAATGGAAGAGAAGAAGAAAATTGATCAATTGATTTTTGGAGGAGGAAGCCTACTTGGCATTCAGAAACAAGTGGATGATTTGGTGACTGCAGAAGCAGTGCTTGAAAAAAGGTTTGATGATAAAAGCATTCAATCCACTACACTTATGGCTGCCAATGAAGCAACTGAAGCAAAGGACAATGTTGATGCATATTTGAAATGGATTGAATAAAAAATCTATGATGATGATGATGGTAACTCCTCTCAGAAAGAACATAAATAAGAGAACCAATATGGTTCCTGTTATAATTTTTTATATTACATTGACAAGTTGTTTGAGTCTGCAGGTGAGCAACCAAAAGAAGAAGATGAAAACATGGATGAGGATTTCAATGAAGACCAGTTTGAAACCATTTTCATGCAATGGAGTTTTGAAGAAATCAGATTTTATTCCGAGTTAATGTGGAAGCAATCCGTTGACTGTGTAGCCCAAGCTATGAAGGGCATTGATGATAGTTTGGAGTGGTGACATCAGCCCACTGTCAAAGACAAATTTGTTGTAGAAGAAGATGAATGAAACAAGCATAAGCAACCTGATCAAATTTTGAATATGAAGTTACAGCGACAAAGAAAAAAGACAAAGCACGGAGCTTTCACTATCAACTCTAAAATGAAAAAAATGACCAGATTAGAACAGTACAGAGTTTGGAAGAAGAGAAAGAAGAAAACCAGCTCAAGTAAAAAGTTAAAGTCTAGTTTTATTGTTATCTATTGTAATCCTAGCTGAGACATAGACTAGCAGGCATTTGCATTTCTAATTTTGTTTTGTTAAAATCCATTGGGTAAATCCATTTTTTTATTTCCAAATGGTGTCGATGTCTATAAAATTTGAGTTTAAGAGGGAGTGTTAGTTGTAAACCTCCAACGTTAAGTTTAAGAGGGAGTATTAATTGTAAACATCAACGTAATAGTGATTGTACACTGCCAATTGTACAAGTCCGTTAGGATTCCTATCTAGTTTTTGATCTTCTTGATTTGATGGAACTTATTTAACTAAACTCTTTTTCCTTAATGAATATGCTCTGCACATTCTTGTTCCCAATCTATCTTCTCTATAAAATAAACTTATTACTAAGCTTATTGTGTGTTCATGTGAGAAAAGATGACTAATCAGATCCTTAACAAGAACATTTTTTCTCAGAAATTTTTAAAGAACTAGACAAAACATTTCCTGCTAAGAAATCATTTTTAGGCATCTGTAAATTTGATACAGATTTCTCACGCCTGTACACAACCACATATCTTTGAATTATCTATATTTATTACCACATCAACTCTATAGTGAATGGCCACGTAATCAAGGATTCAATGTCTTAATATGAAAACAAATATTAAGGTTGTTATTTAATATTTCAAACCACATATTTTTGGAAATCTATGTCACCTGAGTATTCCATCGATGAATAAGAGATGCACCGCACAAAATATTAGTTGTAGCAATCCTTTGCTTGTCTGGCCCTTTGATTGTGATTTGATAGACTTTCTCGAGCTATGCTAAACATCGATCAAAGCAGTAAGAGTTCAATAACATTCTCTTCGACAAAACTGGAGAGTCCAGGTAAAAACCTTAACATACAAACAATACCACCAGATCATTTGCAACATTTTAGAAATACTGAGTTGTTTTATTGGAATTCCAATTTTAGATTTTCAGCAAGTTTATATGACAGACAGAAATAAAGTTTGCATCAAGATACTTGAAGATCTCTCAATGTGGGGTTGAAACAAGAGAATTTTTAAGTGAAACTGAGAGTGAAATTCAATCCATAAATGCACACCAAGGAGATTCTTCAACGGGTGTGGAATGAGGTAAAGGGTTTACTAGTTCTCCCACGGCTAAATATATGCCGATGTATCAACCAATCTTCTAGCAATGCAAGCTTGGACAATCAAGTGCCACATGTTTCCATCCGAAAGAAAGATAAAACTTTTCTTAACATTTTCGAAACGTGTTCCCTTAGTATCTATGAAACAAGCACATTAGATATGGTGAGACATTGCGAGCAAACCACTTGGAGAGAAGGAAATAAGTAACCATAAAAACAAGCAAACCAGTGAAACTAGAGCCTAAAATAGATGGCGTTTCAACCAGCGAAACACTAAATAATAAATGTGATTCCCTTTTAAACTGACATCCTACCCAAACCATTAACTACTATTCCAAAAGCCGTTAGCTTTCGTATCAAATTGGTGTCACTGAATGCTCAGTATATGTATTTACTTGACACTTGAAAAATATCCATTATATAAAGGCAAAATGACAAAGAACAACCAAGCTTTTATTGAAGGTAAATGACTCACCTGACCATGAAGGCTAGGAAGATTCATTCTTACCGCTGGCCTGGAAGAGTCAAGTGAAGGAGAGAAAGAGAAGGAGAAAAAGAGGCAGAGTGACACGGCCATTAACACCACGACAATGGCAGCTTTTTCTGCAACCAAAGTGCGGTATTCTTCCTCTCGGAGTTGCCTGAACTGTTCAGAGTTTAATTATGAGAACGACAATGATTGCTGTGCTAACAAGCCCAGATAGCACCAATCGACTTCATCCCCTCACAGAAGACACAGCAGCAAGAATTCCGGCATAAATATTTAATAACTTGTACATACCGTATGTCTGGTTGGTATGGTCTCCATCTAATTGCAGCGTGTGTCCATTTTCATGGTCTGTACCTCAGGTGTGGGCTTGGCATGCTCTGCATCTAAATGAGAATTCTCTCCATTCCCATCATCTACCACGTTTATCCGAAGCACCTCATTATTATTATTATTAATTTGCACGAGTTGCAGCAGAGCAATGGCAACAATAACATGATTTATAGCACACTCCGCTGCTATCTGCGCATACTGCTGTTCTAGAGCTGTCAAGACGACATTGTCATCGCCGTTGATCTTAGCGTCTCTTTCCAAAACGTTCAGATGAGCTGCCATGAGTAATCTGATTGGCCAAATCAAGCCTACAAGTAGTAACTCCATTTCATATATATAGTAGCATGAAACGAAACCATGTAAAATATTCAATTAATGAAAGACAAAAGATATGAAGAGCTTGAGATCTGGAAGCATTCTAAAGTGCTATTCTCTTACTATTTCAACACCACAATAATAAAAGGCATGACAAAGTTTATGCTGAACATTAACATTAGGCAGTGAAAGCTTTACCATACTTGATGCGTAACCTCTTTTTTGACAGTAGAAAGCACCCAATATTGGGCGAAGCAGTACGAAACTTTGGGACGTGATGTCGATCTAGGGATTCCCACGGCGACGAGGGAGACAGAAAGGCTGAAAACGGAAGCTCAACATAGGCCAGATGGGACAGTTGATGCGGAAGCTCAACATGCTGATGAATGTTCTAAATGCAGTCAAATCACAATATATTTTTGCAGCTGTACGGGCCAGTTGATGTGGAAGTGTTCTAAATGCCCCCAAATCACAAAATCTTTTGAAGCCTGAAAGGCTAGTTGACGCTGAAGCTTACAATGCCTCATGGATGTTCTAAATGAGGTGGAATCACAATTTATTTTGCAGTTCCCTGACCAAAGCCATGGATTTACACATAGATAATGAAAGCAAGTGAAATAACTTGAAAGATATGCCAAAAGAGTTTCGGAAAAAAGACATCTCAGAAGTTCCAGAATAATTTTTCTCTCGAATCTGTTATTGCTCGGGCATAAGCACCCACTGAGCCAACATTTGTGCAGCCAAACATAGATTTGTCCACTGAACCTAAGGACGGCCTTGTAAAAGGCGACATTGATAAATTGTGAAGCACAGAGAAAATGCAGAGAGAAAAGAATAGTATATTCAAATGTATAAAGAAGTACAGAAGAGTTCTGAAGAGCTCTCTAACAATAGGAAATCGCTGAGCTTATATATGCTCAAGCAAGACAAAAATAGAAAGTACAACTGTCCAGCAGTGTACGGATAGTCTGTTGAGGATACAATATATTTAACACTCCCTCTTAGACTCAACAGTTACAATCAACAGCACTGACTATGCCTAAGTGCTATCGCTGGAAGTCAAAAACTGACTTTCCTAGTGGCTTGGTGAAGATGTCAGCAAGCTGATCTCGAGAACCACAAAATTGTAGTGCA
>JASDQU010421708.1:0-10132 GCA_032191745.1 Picea mariana
TGAAGGGATTTGATCCGAAATTAACAATTTTCTTTGTTTGTATGCCTTTCTCTAAAATTGACGAATGTACCATAAATTTAGTTCATATGATTTCTAAGATCAATGGTCACCAATTCATTTGTAACAACTAAGAAGAGTCTCTTTAGCATGTCCCTTTCTCTATTCCTCACCTTTATAAATATTTCTAGCATCTCCTCTATCATAAAAAAAAATATGGTTTCGTTTCCATTAGGAGACATGAGCTTCTTGAAGCCCTCTACAATTGACATAGAGTCTTCTGGTGCACCCTTTTACCTAGACAGGTTTCCCTCCCACAAGATATATATCATTAATTCGTTTTATCCCTTGCTCCATCCAAATTTCCCATAGCCCTACCTCATATCATATATTTTCTTTTGGAGACATCAAGAGAGTTGTTCACATGATCAATAACAATAGAGTTACATATGAGGAATACCTACACATTGAGTTCCTCAAACATGGTATTCACTCTATCAACTTACATATTGTCAATTTGTTTGATTTATTGCATTGTTTGATCAAGTTCTCCTTTCACATGGTTCCACCATATCATCCAACCCATTTTGAAATCAAGGTTTAATTAAGATCCTATAATTACATGACCATCATGATTGGACACACTTAAATACCTGTTATCAAATTTAGTTAAGATCCTGTGTTGAATGGAATAATTTTTTTTTTGAAAAAACCATAACATTGGTCACTTTAGCGACTAACATGTTCGTCGCTAGTATTTCCTATTGGTCACAAACCCCAACCTGTTAGTCACTAGAGTGACCAACCTGTTAGTCGGTCGAGTGACTAACATGTTTGTCACTAGTATTGTCAATTGGTCACAAACCCCAACCTCTTAGTCGCTAGAGTGACCAACCTATTAGTCGGTCGAGTGACTAACATGTTCATCGCTATTATTGCCAATTGGTCGCAAACCCCAACCTGTTAGTTGCTAGAGCGACCAACCTGATAGTCATTCTACCGAATCATAGTGGTGTATTGACTAAGTTTGCCAAGGTTGTCTTGGTCACTCTTACGACTAATATTAGTCGTTCTATCGACTAACATTTGTTGCTAGCCGAATTGTTCCCTATTCTGAATAGGCTTATTTTCCTGGTTGCTAGACCGGAGAGGATCCATGTGTGGCTGCTAGACCAACGACTGTATTCCAACGAAAAAAAAATCATCTTGGTCGCAAAAACGACTCTATGCTGACGAAAATTCGTCTCTACTTTGTCGCAAAAACGTTCAAACTTCATAGTGAAATGCTAGTATGGAAGAGATGAAATTTGTTGTCTCTACTAATGGAAATTCACTTGAGGAAATGCTTGGTGTGGCAATGGGGGAAGTGGATTCAATACTCAAGGGAATTCATAACACTCTTTCTATTCAGCAGGGAGAAATCGTTGAATTTGCTCGGCAAATGCATGAAAGAGCCCTCACAAGTATCAAGTTAATTACATCAATATCTAAGGCTACAATGGGATTCTTTGAGAACTTAGCATATCAAGCATCTAAGTTTCAACAACACATCGAGTATTCTCATGAATTTCGTGAGAAGAGTATCATTGATTTTTAGAAATCTTGTTAGGCACAATCAAGGCAGGAGAAACAACAACTTATAAACGATATATCTAACCTGGTTGAAAATGAAATGGTTCAGAAAGTAGACATGGTAAATACAATACTTTCTAGTTTGAGAGAAAAAGTCATCGAGGACAGCGAGTCTATGCAACAAGGCATATTAAGTATTGATGTTGCAACATCTAATGCAAAAAGGAAATGGGAGACTTTTGCTAAACAGGATGAAAATGATGCAAAGTTCAAGAGATGAAGAGGGTTGTAACCCATGCATACCTTTGAGTAATATGAAAACATATGGTTATAGTAGGGAAGCATATAAATTTATAAAAACCGATGACTTACCAAAGATACCAAGGAATGCACATCTTCCAAGCAAGGGAACTCTTACAATGGAAAATGTGGAGGGATGTACGAATGGATGTATGGAAAATAAAGGAGATATAGGTTCACCAACCAATCAAGTCGAGTGTACATTGTGTGGCAGTAATGAGGGAAATGATTGCATCATCCAAGCAACTTATCATAGGTATATCCTTCCACCTGCCTTGGAGGAGGTTCCAAGAACTAGTTGGTACTGTGTATCTTGTTCACTAGCCAGAGAGAAGTCGTATAATGTTTAATCCTTTTGAGATAAGAAGGACAATGTGGTTAACGAGGGTGTGGACATGTCACTCCAAAATTATGTGGTGTCTAAACTGCAATGTGGGTAGATGGCAGTGCATAATTCTCTAATGTAATGAAGGGATGTTTCAAAACTATTGGAAGGTAAACTGATTAAAAGTTTCAAATAATTATGATCCCAATTATGATGAGATAGATCATCAATCACATGTGTCAAGCAATTCCAGTATCTTATCCACTTTTCCAGCAGATGTATCTTCAAGGATATTTTTTGGAAAAATAGATTAAGAAGTTCCAAAACTCAAAGGCAATCAAAATATTTCATCCAAATTTAGAGGGATCGATCCAACATTCTCAGGGCAGTCATTTTCATCCAGAATAATTTTTTGAGGTGACAGATCAGCTATCAATCCCATGATTCCAGACCTGTATGTCCGAATCAAATCCAGTTTCTTCATCTTCATCTTCGATCCACATCTCCAATCAACTAAAACAAACATAAAATATTATAAAAACATTGTAGAACAAAGGGGGGAGAAGGGCCTTGGAGAGGTAAGGGTTTAGATTAGAATTCTAGATAGAAGTGTGTGTTTTCATTAGAAGCCTACAGGAAAGATGTCTTTGTAATTTATTTTTATTAAATATTCCTGAGAGCTTTGATATCAAAGTGTAAATATTTTTTTATATTCTCTTATCTTCTTACTTGAATGAATGTCAATTGTTGAGCATCAATAATTTCCCATGAAGTATAGATTTTTGAGAAGTAAAGATTTGTTGTGATTTCCTATAATTTGTGTGCTTCGTTCGAGTATTCTTCATTCATTCTCTAAAAGAATTTATGTTTATGGAATGTTCTATCCCATGAATATTCAAGTATGATCTGCTAGTGATACTTGTATATTTCATGTTTGTTCTGCTTTCTTCTACCTGCCATCATGCCAACTATATTATTTGATCTTCAACTTAAATTCCTTTGATCCATATGATGTTTATAACTGACTCCATTTCCCAATGGCCTTGATCACTGATCTATATGTGCTTATTCCAGTTTTGGCTCCATATTCTTTTCTTACCTACTCGATCCACCAATTTTAAAACCAAACTTCTTTCAAGATGTGCTTGTCATAGTTCTAATGCGGTCTTAGAACATATCTGAGAGAGAGAGAGAAGGAAGGAAGGAAACCATAAATGGATTTTTGTAGTCTACACACCATAGAATAATCTTGTGAAAACCCATGTGGTTGCTCCATGTATATCTCCTCCTCAAGATCTTGATGAAGAAAGTGACTCCCCATGTCCATTTGATGAACTTCCCAGTGATAAGCTACAACAATGGCTAAAATTGGTAGGATCAAGTCCATCCTAATAATCAGTGCACATGTCTCATTTTAGTCAATTATAAGAACTTGTGACAACCCCTTTGCTACTAGCATATTTGTTGTAAATTTTGTTCAATATAACCACTTACATCAAATAAGTTTCCTTCTTTTAGGAAGTGGAACCAGATCCCAAGTATGGTTCCTTATCAATGAATTGTATTCCACCTGCATAGTTTCATAGTAGGCCTCATGAAAATACCATGGATCTATAGTAGTGGTAATGAATGCTTGTGGAGCTCCCTAAAATCGTGAATGTGTCCTGCTTGTGTCTAATGGATCCCCAATTGAGCATCATGTTACTTGTAGCATCTCACATTCCTAACATGGTCTTGTGATCAAAGGAGTTGTCGTAGACTCTCGATGATGGCTAGGAGTGGAGTACTCATGATCACTTACATCATTAAAAGTGTTATAATAAGAGTCCTCATCATCATATTTCAACCCAAGTAGATCATTTGCATCCCAGTCTAGAGAATCCACTATGAATATTGGTATTTCTACAAAATGTGAGGTGTCATGAGGGTAACTCAAAAATGCCTCTTCAAAATGAACACTTATCATAATGATCGACTGATTTGTGGTGGGGTGAAAAAGTTGTTATCCCTTAAAACCGTCTAAATATCCTAAAAAAATGTAAGAATGATTTTGAGGTTCCACAACCTTACATTTCTCTTCAAGGGTGTGGACCCATGATCCAAAATCAAACACATTGAAGTGATTTACTATAGGTTTATGACCACTCTATGGTTCAAAATGAGTGACACCCTTCAATGCTTTATGAGAAACTTTGTTTTGTATATAACAAGCATAATTAATGGCTTCTACCCATAATTTTGGAGCAAGAAATTTGGACTATATCACACAATTGGATATTTCCTTTAGGGATTTTCTCTTCCATTCTAATGCATCATTTTATTGAGAATTTTATGGGATATAATTTGTAGATTAATCCCTTCTGAAGTGAAAAAATTCTCAATGTGATTTTTTGCATACTCCCCACCATTGTTTTTGCATGGAGTTTTGAGAGATTTTCCTGAGTAATTCTCAGCAAGGGATTCAAAGTCCTGAAAGTAATCAAATATCTATGATTTTTTTCAAATAAAATGCACCAAGGAATACCTTGAATAATCATAAATTAAGGTCAATGCATATTTGTCCTTTCTCATAGAAGGTTGAGAAAATGGACCCATCAATTCATTATGAATAATCTTCGGGACTTGTGTAGCTCTCCAAGCTTTGCCTTTTTTAAATTTATACTCCAAATGATTTCCAAGTATGTATCCCTAGTAGAAATCATCAAATAAGCAAACATATAGAAACTCTATAACCATGCTTTGCTTGTTGAGATATTGTAGATAGTGGTAATTGAGATGGCCAAATCACCCATGCCACAACCTGGTCACCTCATTCAAATGAGGGAGAAGAATAATAGAGTGAGACTTTGGAATAAATTTTGAGAAAAGATATATCTAGGACTAATGATAAGATTTTCCCATTGCAACTATAACACCATTGTTCATTTCACTAATCACCATAGAATCAATAGTGAACTCAACTCACCTACCTAAACCCGAATGAGTAATTTGGTATATTTATAGGAGATTCGTTGACAATGAATGCAGACAAAGAAAATTTTGGAATATCTCATAATTCATGTCAATAGATCCTATACCACAAAACTCAACATGAGTATTATCCCCCATCAAGATAGTTGGCATTTTACAAGGCTCCAAATGTGAAAAAACATCTAGAGTTGAATCTATGCGATGCAATGCACTTCAGTCAAGAACCCGCGAGGAAGGTGGAAATGCAACTATTACAAGTGCATGAGAAATGTCTTTTCCTTTCCCTTTCTATTATCATATGCCTTGGAAAACTCCTCTATTGATGAACTTTGCTTGACTAAATCATGAACCTTGATGTTGTTTATCTTAAGAATGTGAATCAAATGATATAGTTGTTTCTTCAATCACTTATGTTCATAATGTTTGAGCCTATTGCAATAGGTACATTTGATTCTCTCAGTCTTAAGTTTATTACCCTTTGAATGGGAGGTCCCATGAGAAAATTTGAATGATTTTGTTCCTTTCTTCGCTAATGCTCCTTCTTGGCTTTGTTTTTTTGTTTATGATTGTAGTTATTTGAGGCCTTTGACTCTTTTGTGCTTTGATTGGTAGAAATGCATGTGCCTTTGAAGACTTCAAAGCACATATCTACATAAGTTTGTGCTTCTCCCTAGTAAGTGTAGTAGCGAAGTCATCAAAAGATGGAATTTTCCATGTGGTTCCAAGTGTGTCCTTGGTGGCATGGAATGTAGAAACACATATAGATTAGTCAAGTCTGAGTTTGGAAATAATGGAAAGAGCCAATTGTTCACCCTTTTTCTCAATCTTACATTGCTTTAGCTACAATCTCAGTACTTTCAAATTGATCAAGAAATATTGCATGGTGTCAAAACTTCTAGGGATCAAAGTGATGATCTCATTCTCCAATTAGTGTCCTCTTAACATGTCGTAGTTCAAAAACAATTCTTCTATTGTAGTCCATATTTGATTTGGTGAATTTGCATATTCAATGTGGAAAAGAAGATTGTTAGATACAAATATACACACTAATCCATATGCCTCATCACATGTGTTAAACCACTTCAATTTTTCTGTAACAAGTGTTGGTAGAACTTTGTGCCCATTTTTATTTGGAACAGTCCTTTGATTCATAGAAAAATCAACATTTTGGATTTCCATTCATAGTAGTTGAATGGCATGAGGAGGGGAACCTGACTATGATCCAAGATGTTGGAGTAATATGATACAATATATAATAGATACTTTTGTAGCTTAATAGAGAAGGACCTTCAATTCCATGGAAACATATCTAAAGTATGCATGCAAATTCACTAGCACCTATGTAGAGTCTCCTAGATTCACTTACTCATATTTATATAGCGATATGAATCATTGAACAAAGTAATATTCAATGGATCACTTAGCTAAGGAGGTGATATTTTCCAATGATATCCAACTAGGGCGTACTACCAAATCGAGCCATGAATGAAACCCCCAAGAAACTGATTTTCTACAATGTTTTTTATTCTCTAGATCATCCAGATATGCAAGAGAAGAGCATATTTGGCATGTGAAGAAAAAAAATTGCAATGAAACTTTCCTCTAAATGGTCTTAAGCTATGATACTACGTGATATTTCACTGTGTAACCAAGTTTCAAAATCAGGTTTCCTTTGATTGAAAAATCATGTTGCCTATGGTTACAAAACCACCCAATATCTAGAGTTTAAAGAAAAGAACGTAGAACAGAGAAGCAAAACTATGTTACTACAATAATAATTATTCTATGTCATTAACTTCTATTCTATATGAAAAATAATGGATTAAATAAAAAAAATACCATGAGCTTGCTTTTATGCATAGGGAAACATCAACAAAAGTTCTGCATGCCACAAATCTCTCCATAATGTAAGATAAAGTAAGCCATGAAAAGCTAAGTAGTCTTGACTCACCCAATGTGCTTGAAAGCACCAATGATAACAACAAGTGTGTTGAAGTAAACATGAACATGCATAGTATACACCAACAATTGATGCTATGGATTATTTCTAAAGGCATAAACAACATAAGTGAAAACAAAGATTCTAAGAGTGGTGGTGGTGTCAATAGATACCATTATGACTTAATTACAATGAGCATAGCTCCATGAGTAGATGATATGATAGATCAATCTAAGAGATCATCTATATATAGGTTTAGGTATACACCTAAAACCCTCAATGCATAACACCATACCCCATAATTGTCCATGAAATGTGGATATATAATATCAAAGTGGTTAATGTCAACTACATGCACCCAATTGGTGGTCATTTGGGCCACTCCTAAGTTGACTATCTTAATGGTTGGCTCCCTCTTCAAGGTCAAATACACAATTCGACAAGGTGAGTTTATAATAAGAACCTACAATTCCAACATCCTCCCTTAATCTCACTTGGAGAAAAAATGAAATTATAACCAAATCACATCAATCCCCCTTAATTTTATAGAGACTATGAATGTTGACATCAAATAAACTAATCCAACTAGGTGCAACAAGGAAGAATTTCCACCTTGTTAACACTCTGTAAATCTGTTCGGTTGATAGACAGATGACAGTGGTAACTTTTTCAACCAACTTTGAAACCCGAAAATAGCCTTTTGGATCTAGAGAGGGCTCTCAAGAGAGACACGGTCTCAGTGCAAGATATGGCTTTAAAGTTGTGGCTAGATTTAACACTGACAGATAATAAATTTGGGTTTCAATGGCATAATATAGTAGGACCTCGGGCTATGGAGTCAATTTGAGGAAACGATGGAAAAAAATGACTCAGTGACTGAGCTTGAGAGGACAAAGGCTAAGCGAGCAACAGTCTTCAGTGTAAAATCGTTAAGTGAGGCGAAGAGAAAAAAAAAGAAAGCAACTCGGAGCACCGTTGCAAATGAATTTGGAGTTAACTTTTAGAGGAAATACTTTTTGTCTAAATGGTGCAAACAAGGGGCATTGCGCAACAAATCCACATGTTTGAAATTTCGTTATGAGTTAGATAGAAAAATATATGAATAAAGAAAACAGGAAGTACATACGCAAGGAAGGGAAAACAATACATCCAACTACTACAATTAGAATCTTTTCATCAAACTACAAGACTTTTGCATTAATCTTCAAACGAACCCAAATTGCATTCAATAGATGTTGTCTATACTAAATTTTCCAACCAACCTCGCTTACATCAAAAAGATAAAATATATAAACGAGGGTGTCGCTTGGGCTACCCTACTCTTCTAACTGTTATCTCTACAAACTAAGAAATTGATTGTTCTGCATTACAAAACTCTTCGCATGACGTTTTCCAAAAATAGACAATGAATACATCTGGCTACATCATGATTGTTTGTAATCTGCCACGAGGATTCGGTTATCGATTGGGTATCTTCATGGGGAATCATGTCTCAATGTTGTCCTTCAACCAGATATCTGGGTGGACAAATGGTATTCGGAGTCCCGCTGTCTTTTGTAACGACTTTGATTTTCTATTGCGTACTCATTTACTGGGGAAATTGCGTGTGGTGAGTGGTTATAGACATTCACGGTCATTATTAAAATGGAAAATTTCTTGGGCGATGTCTCCTTCAAAATTCTCAAGGTTTGCCTTATGTTTTCAAATACAGGAACAAACTCAGATAATCTTGTTTGTTCTGCTCATTGGTGAGAGCTGCGTGGGATATCTCTTTCGCCGCCTCACATTCTCTGGAGTGTTTGGCATACCTTTATTCCAACATCCATTGTGCTTCATGTTAGCACTCTGTAATTTGCCCAAGGCTGAAGAGGCGGTCACAAAGGCAACATCAAAACCGCTTCGAGTCTTGGATCTAGCCCTCCAAGACTCAGAGAGGGATCTCTCTGTCTGATATAAATTTGTTTGAAGAGATATTAGGCTAGTTAATTGGTCAGAGTTTGGATTTTTTAATTGGTAAGAGCAAAGAAAAAGGAACCATGGGCAATGGAGTCGCAATCTGAAGCTCAATCAAAAACAAGTTCTACAAACAACATTACAGGGAAAGGTAGGCACTCTTGGTGGATTATTTGAATTTGATTTTGGATTTAGAGGAGCAATATGAGAGGACCAGGCAATGACAGGGCAATCAAGAATCCTGAAATTAACCTTTGAGGAGAAAACAACGATAATTATGTCAAAGCCAGAAACACAGTGTATGTCTCAACAAATTCTATTCTTCGAAATTATTTGCATAATTCATAGTATGAATAACTTAAGAAATACAACGGAAACAAATTAAAGTGAATGAGGAAAACATCACCACCAAAAATGACACATGAATCATGTAGTTGTTGAGATTGTATTATTGAAATGATGAAAATACAGAAAGCTCAATGAGCTTCTTTACAAAAACTCGATCCTGGTTCCCTGAATGATCAACATTTACATTAAAAATCATCTCTAAATAAATAGGGGATATCCCCCAACAATTTGTGAGATTCGATTTTAACCGCCTCGGCCAAAAATAGCCACAAATCCCAAAAAATTTGGAACTGTCCGCCATGAAAGACGGATCGGTTTTCTACAAAAAAGCGGTTCGAACAGACGTTTGTTTCTCCTCAATGATGACACCTAGGAAAAAAATGAAGGATTTTATTGGATATGAGCATGTGCTGGACAAAAACCTCCTTCGGTTTCACCAAATTCGTCCCCAGATGGTCGTAACAGCTCCCGTAAAATCAGGACTGTAACAGAAAAGCAAAAATCTAGAAAAAAGGGCCTCAAATATGGCTTCGATTCTCCCTTCTCGTGGCACCTGTGAAAAAATAAGAGAGGTTTTTGTTCTTCATCCTGTTACGGAGAAAAACCTCTCTTAGTTTTTAAAAATTGATTTTCATTTGCCCAGAATCTCCTCCGGAAAAAGACGTGCTGAACAGGCAAAAAATGGTGAAAATGAGAAAAGCGGTTTTGTTTTTGGGAAGGCGGTATTT
>JASDQU010421711.1:0-10132 GCA_032191745.1 Picea mariana
GATCTCAGAATCTAGAACCTCTGCATCTTCATCTTCTCAAGTTTCCATGGCTTCACCAACATGTACTCACCCTGTACACATCCAGCCCGCATACGTACTCACCCTATACACAGACAACCCACATACATGTACGCACCCTATACACAGCTAGCCCGCGTATGTACAGACCCTATTCACAAACAACCCGCGTACATGTACTCACCCTATACACAGACAACCCGCGTACGTCTCATAAAATAGGGTTTTTTTGTATTCGCTGTAATTCTGAAAATTTCACCGTCAACCCCTCGTGCCACCTCAGACGTTCACCACTTCAGATGTATCCACAAGTATTTACAATAGGCTTTACACAAGAAAATATATATACAATATGTACAAGTGTGTCCTTAATGAGTGAGCTTTGCCTCTTATTTATATCTTCATGTAGCCGTACACTTTCCTTATTTTAGGGCTTCTCCATTTAAAACAATTTCTTTTGCAAGACACTTAGACTCTTGGGAGCTTCTATAAGACTCATGTGGGTTCTCCAACTTCATATGGTCATAAATCTCTAACCGTGAGGAGTTATGTGATGTTCCACATACCACCGAAAATGGCACGACAAGCACTATTCATCTAGGATAGTTTCACTAACAAATTCACTGTCCTTCATCTCATTATTCCACAATTAATCATGGGTTCTCTCACTCCGCAAAGCGTCTTCCCGTGAGGGCTTTCACCACAAGGGGACCACTTTAGAGTTCATCCATATTTACTTCTTATCAACCATGACAAGACAATAATGAGTCATCTTTACATCAAACAATATTGGGTCCATTACCCAAACCTTTGTGCTACGAGGCTTTCTTCAAGGGTTGACATCAATGACAACCAATCTTAATCAACAACTTCTTCGAAAATATTCCCCTTTGAACCGATTGGCTCCTCTTCTATTTGTAGGGACTGAAGGAAAATCTTGCTAAAATGCATCTTGTAACTTATTAGGTTGAGGATCAACAGGTGTTAGGGAAATGGAGAATTATCAACAGGCTTTTTGGTTTTCTTGCCCGATGAGGCTGTAGGGGAATCAAAAATTTTCTTGGCCTTTTGTTCAGACAGAGAGATAGTTTGAGTTGGAGGGTTTGGAGTCTTTGGAGAATGAGGCTTTGATGGAGTAACAATCCCGAAATCAATTGATCTCTTGCTGGCCTTGACTGTGAGATGGGGGTTTGAGAATTGATAGAGGAATTCATCCCATGTCTTGCCATGTTTTGTCAACTCAGTTATGATAAGCAATTTGATGAGGCCGTGGTGGAATAGACTGTTATGAGGATTGGACACGTTTTTACGCACTTGGGAAACAAATTTCTCAAGACTTTTCAAGAAGTATAAAGGAAAATTCAGGGGCTTATTAAATTGGAAATGAGCTAACAGACGGAAATGACAAGCTTTGAAGATATAGTACCTACCTTCAAAAGTGATAAGCCTGGTAATGATGATTAGGGGATTAATCAATTCATCCTTGATACATTATTTGGAGTACCCTTTAGCTCCAGACACATTTTGAAATTTAGGCTTGAATACTCTGTTGTAGCTTGGTCGTGGAAATTGATGGTGTTTGAACCATAGATCTCGAACCCGTTGCAGTTTTGTGGTTGAGAAAATTGACTCCTCAGAGACCAAGAAGGATAGAGACCCTATGTGCACCAGCCTCCCATAAAACCCTAGAGTGAATTGCAGTGAGACGCCATTGTCGTGGCCCTGCAGACAGGCCAAGAATGGTCCCCACCCCGCGTGAAGGAAAATCTCTCTACACTCTACGAATTCAGGAATGGCCAGAAGCTTGGCATAGGAGGAAGGTTCATAGCATTTAGGCATGGTTACAGTGCGAAGGATGAGCAGAAGAACAAATTTTTTCAGAGGGTGAGCGCGACACAACAAGCAGGGGATGAGTGGAATGGAAATTGGGGAAAAACACCCGATTTTTAATGCAATCAAGGTGTAAAATAGTTGAATTCGTGAGAGAATTCATCACACACGATTTCCATGTGTGACTATGATTGCGCAACATTTGAATTTCGAATGGTGTACTTTGGAGGCAATTGCAATTATGTGTGAATTAGATCAATGTCCAAGTCTTCGACTTGGACATTTGATCATAAAAATGCATTAAAAGTTTTTAATTTAATTATCAATGTGAATTTTAACGACATACCATTCAATTCATCTCAACTTACTAGTGAAACATGTGTATCAATTCGAACGATCCTTTTTTGCATGCAATCGTGGTCCTTCATATGTCGCTTCATTCGGTCGTCCAGATGGCACCCCATCCGGTCTTCCAAATGGCACTCCATATGGCACCCCATACGACACTTCATATGGTACTCCTGTGCAAATAGAAATTATCCCCATTATAATGGACGTTCACCCATAGCACTCAACTTGGGAAATTTATGATATTCATGGTAAATAGGAGCATGGACATGATAAGTGTCAATATAATGATCCACTGTTAATTGCCTTGTCATCGTTCTTGTAATATTATAAAACAATTTGTTCCTCTGCTAAATAATTTGTTCCTATGTTCATAGGCATGTAACACAAATATGTAGTGAGCATTTAATAGTCTGTAATTGACACAATGTACAACATGATTATAACACACAATGATGTCAGCAGTATAAAATTTAGCATTTCAATAAAAACAATTGTTGATATAATAGCCCAGAATATCGTGAAAACAATATAATTTTTTTTTTTACAAAGATTCTACTTCCTCTTCTCATGGATTATAGTATATATAGGCAGCGTTTATCATTTGTCAGCTTAGGAAACCCCTCCCCCACTCCTAACCATTGTGACACCTCACAATAAAAAATATAGGAAACCAGTCAATTCTCCCAATAGCCTAAGATTTACAGCTTGTCAAGTGTAGAGATAAATTTCACACATTAGTCTGACGAGACGATTAAAATATGGCCCCACCTATAGGACAAAACATCCTACATATAGTTAAGAAGAGGTAGGCGAGAGAGTCTTAGGATAGGCTTAAAGCTAGTTCCCAATGGCAGATTTATGGAGTTCATTGACCTTTGCTTAACCATGCATACCTCTTTTCAGCTTTGTTTACAAGTAATGTCGTACATCACGATAAGTTTAAGATTTAGGAATTTTATTTATTGCTTGTCAGATTATCACCCTCACTAGGTAGAATGCCTCACTGCCAACAAGCATGTTCAGTACTCCGACGGGTTTACCTAGTCTTAACACATGGCAATACCCGCTACTAGCAGAACTGTTCAGTATCCCGATGGGTTAGCCTCTTACAACCTTTCACAGTAGAGACTGGTCCACCGTCTTTTAAGATTTTTATATAAAGATTGTTTTTTGCAAGAAGATGGGGAGACAACTCTGAAAATTTTATTTAAGATTGGGATGGTATTTATGTTAGAGGATGACTCTTCTTTATGTATCTCTTATAGATTGTCCTGATGTAAGGGGTACTTAAGTGGACGTATCCTATCTAAAGATATGGTATAATCAAGCATTTTTAGTGTGTAGTGGATGGTACCATTGAAAAAGAACAGAAAGATATCTTTAGGCTCGACTCACTTTCTTCTTTTTTAAGTTATAGTGATGTTTCCATGGCTAACTGCTAATTAGACCTTCTTTCTACTCTTTCATAAAGATAATTTAATCAGCTACTTAGGGTTCTTGGGGAAATTATACGATTAACCTCTAGGTTTGATAGTCAAGGTGTCACTTTCTTATATCATATAGTGGTGGAGGTTAAGAGCAACTGCCATTAAATATGCCTTGAGAAAAAGGAATATAGAAATCTTGCAAAAATATGGCTTATTTACAACAAGTCATTATTCAATTAATGCTTAAGCAGACAACAAGGTTCAAATAAAGCAATATCATTTTTGAAGGAAAATACTTCCCTTTTTGTCTCCTTGAAATTGTCCACTCGCGATGAAATAAATACCTACAAAAATATCTAGGATTGTTTATCAACAAAAACACACTTCAAATTATTAACATATGTACAGTCAAAATTCATAAAAAAATTTCAAGAACAGGGGGAGGGAGAAGAAAATTCCCCATCTACTAAGGCCAATTCCTTTTCAATTGACATGAATTGTAGAAAATCTTCTATGGAAATGGGTTTGCAGTAAAGTTTGAGTCGGTGTCCATTCACTACGAAAGAGACTTGTCCATTGTCAATTGTTTTAATCTTAACAACCCCATTATCATACACGATAACTACCTCATAAGGACCCAACCATTGAGTGGTAAGTTTTCCTTAAATTTTTTTAAATTGAGAGTCAAGCAACAAAGCCCAATCACCAGGTTGGAATTGTTTCTTCTTGATAAATTTGTCATGCCACTTGCTCCTCTGGTTTTGAACTAACATTGTTCGTTGGATAACATCTTGCCTAATCTCATCCAACTCATTTAATTGTAGGTACTGTTGTTTTTGTGCCTCATCTAGGTTTAATCCCAATTGTGCGGAAATACAGAAAGTCCTTACTTCGAATTTTATTGGTATAAGTACTTGTTTTCCATACACTATCTCATAATGGGTATTCTTAGTGGTGTTTCTCTAGGTTGTACAATATGCCCACAAAGCCTCTGGAAGTCTATCAACCGAATCTCTATGGTGTAATTGAACATTCTTGGTTAAGATAGCTTCCAAAACTTTGTTTGTGGACTCTACTTGACCATTAGCTTGTGGGTGATATGGAGAAGACTTGCAATGCTTGATCCCATATTTCTCCGTTAATTGCTTCATCAACTTGGAAGTGAATTAGGTGCCCTGGTCTATAAAAATTTCACGAGGAACACCAAAGCATGTAAATATGTCTTCATAAATGAATTCAACAACAGATTTTTCGGTAGCCCTAAATAAGGATTTTGATTCTACCCACTTGGTGACATAATCTGTACAAACCAAAATATAGTTCTTCTTACGAGACATGGGTGAAATTGGTCCCACAAAGTCAAGGGCCCATTTCTCAAAAGGTTCTATCATAACTTGGGCATGCAAGGGCATTTCGTCAACTGACATGGATCTTCCTATCCTTTGACAGCTATCAAAACTCCTCACATATTTGGAAGCATACTTAAAAATGCTAGGCCAATAATAACCTGAATGCAACACCTTATATGTTGCATGTTTGTCGAAAAAATAGCCACCACATGGTCCATCATGACAACTTCGTAGGATTTCTGGTATCTCATCTTCTCAGACACATCTATGAATAATCAAGTCTGGACCAGTATGAAAAAGGTCATGGCCAACCCAAGAGTAGTTAGCACTCTGCGTGATAATTCTACGCTTTTCATGAGGTGACAAATGAGCTGGTAACTTCCTAGTAGCCAAATAATTTTCCATGTCTGCAAACCATGGGGTATTTACAAATAGGGCAAAGAGATTCTCATCTGGAAAAATATCATCACCCTCATGTTTTATGCATGAAAGAAAATCAACTACTAAATTCTCCTTTCTAGGTCGGTCAAGGACGGTGATATTGAACTCTTGTAATAACAGGAGCCACCTAGTCACTCAACCATTGGTAATGGGTTTATTCAGGAGAAATCTAATGGAAGAGTGATTTGATGTACAAATACTTCGTATCCTATGATGTAATGGCAAAATTTATTGATGGCATGGACCACTGCCAAGAATTCCTTTTCGGTAACTGTATAGGTTAACATGGCATGGGACACGTTCTTACTCATAAAATAAATGACATAGGACTGATGGTCTTCTTTCTTCCCTAATACTCCTCCTATTGCAGTATGAGAGGCATAAGTGGATATGTGAAATGGAAGGGCCCAATTGGGCCCCCTAAGAACTGGTGCCACACATAACTTAGGTTTCAGAGCTTCAAAGGTGGTTTGACACTGATCAGTCCAAATAAAATCAACATCTTTTATCAACAATCCAAACATGGGTGCAACAATCTTTGTAAAATTTTCAATAAATTGCCGGTAGTATCCGACATGTCCAAGAAAGCTTCTTACCTCTTTTTGAGTCTTGGGAGGCGGAATTTTGACGATTACCTCAATCTTAGCAGGATCCACTTTAATCCCTTCAGATGAAACGTGATGTTGTAAGACTACTCCTTCAGTCAACAACATCTTACATTTTTCATGACTTAAGGATAGGTTCATTTCTTGAAATCTGATAAGGACTTTCTCTAGATTATCTAGGGCTTCCTGGTAAGTATTGCCATATAATGTAAATTCATCCATGTATATTTCCACACAATCATGAATAATATCAACAAATGTCCCTAGTATCGCTCGTTGAAATGTGGCAATAGCATTACATAAACCAAATGGTAAGACCCTATAGGCATAGGTGCCTCAAGGACAAGTGAAAGTAATCTTGTCCTGATCCTCAGGTGCTATGAAAATTTGGTTGTACCTGCTATATCCATCTAGGAAGGAGAAGTACTTCTTCCCTGACAAGGTATCCAAGACTTGGTCAATGAAAGGAAGGGGAAAATAATACTTTAGAGTGGCCTTATTAAGTTCCCAAAAATTGACATAAATTCTCCATATCCCAGTTACTTTCTTTGGAACCACTACAAGTGGGGATACCCATTTACTGTCGGAGATCGGATAAATAAAGCCGACATTCAATAACTTTTGTATCTCCTCTTTTACTATATCCTAGAGTGTCAGGTTCATCCTCCTCCGAGGTTTCCTAACAGGTATTACTTATGCCTGGGTATATATGTGATGAATGCATGTATCAGGGTGTATACCCTTCATATCAGTGTATTCCCAGGCGAATGCCCCTGGTTGTTCTTTAAGGAATTTTACTAACTATTTTTTTGGTCTGCATCTAGTCTGGATTTTATATGTAGGAATTTCCCTGGACTGATCTCATAGGGCATGGTATAAGATGTGGTAGACTCATCTATCTCAAAAATAAAATATGTCGAAGACAAAGTTGATGGGTCCAACTGTTCCTGAAATTCTTCCCCAAACATGTACTCAAATTGGGGAAAAGATTGTGGAAAATCAACACACGTGATAGCAAAAATAAACTGGTTTAGCACATTTTCCGTTGTTTGCTCTTGAAGTGCCCAAGAATGATCACTTGGCAACATAGGTTCTTCCCAGTCCTCATTTTTGTATGGACATTCAAGCTACCATAGATTCTCCATGATAGGTTGAGCTGGTGGGTATATGGTAAGCTTCTGTATAGAAAGTCCATTTGAGATTGTCATTTCACCTTCTCTACAACCAATAAATGCATTGGTTGTGGCCAACCAAGGTCTTCCCAAGATAATAGGATGCCCTTTTGTAGGATCCTTTGAATGGATGACAAGAAAGTCTACTGGGTATTCCCATGAGGCTAATGTAACTATGATATCATCCAAAATTCCTTCAGGTATAACCTTTGTCTTATCTGCTAATTCCAAAATAGTTGGGGTAGGTCTAAGAAGAGGTTTTAATTGTAATTCCTCCAAGGTAGTAAAAATCATGACATTAATGGCTGCCCTTAAGTCTATGAGAGTGTTTCCGATGGGAACCTTGTTAATGGTTATTGTTACTACGAGGTTCCCCGGGTTCCCATATTTTGCGACCTTAGGCTGCTCTGATATGTACTCAAAGAATTCTCCTATCAAATGTACTATTGGAGGATCCTTTTGTTTCCTCCTTGGATTCTTGATACAAAATTATTTGACCACCTCACTGTAAATTGGAATGTCCTTTGTGGCTTGTAACAAGCGAATTTTGACACAAATATTCTTCAATTCATTCAAAATGTCAAATTCTAGACGAGTGGTGGGTTTCTCAATCACTAATATTTCTGGATAAAGAGGGGCTTTTGTAATATGTGAAGATTCATTTTGGGGAAGCTTGGGTTCCTGGTATTTAGGAATGATAACATATTCCCACTTAGTGTCATCCATGGGTTGTTTGGGAGTTTCATCTTCTTCTTCTTCCCGGATGACTACTGAAGGCCTCTGCCTATCTAGAACTTTTCCCGACCTTAGTTGAATATAGTGCAATGGAACAAGAGAAATACCATACGTCAGAAAGGCTTGCATCTCAACATTGTGAAGAGGTTGATTTGGTTTGTTATTAGGGTTGGGAACTGGTTGTGCCGATAACAATGTCGGTATTGGGGAGCTTGTATTCTGGTATTGCTAGGGTTGTTGTGGAATAGGAGGTAAAGGTGGGGGAACAAAACTTGGAAAACATTGCAGGATGTTCATAGGAAACTAGGGGTAAGGATGAGTGGGCATAGGGATAGTTTGAGCTTGAGTGTTTCCTTGGGTATGCCCTCCTCTCCATCCTTATAGCCAAGGATGGTGATACTGTGTAGACCCGTTTTGCCAAGTCGGTGAGTTCCAATGTTGTGGTTGTTGATAATAGGGTGGAACTTGAGGTGGTATATCTGGGTATGTAGGCTGACTCCTAGGCTGCCATGACATCCTAGGTGCATAAGATATTCCCCAGGATCCCCACTTCTGTAAATGGCTAATAAACTGGGTAGTGATGGACATTTTTCAGTTGGGTGGTCTTCAGTGCAGAAGCCACAAATTGAAATATTATATAATGGGCATTCCATTGAGGAATACTTCCTCCTGCATCTTGGACAAAATATGCACATTGTTGTATTCTCCTCCTCCTATTTCTTTTTAATCTTTACGGTGTCCAACTGGGAACCTATTGTACTTAAGATATTAGTTTTGAAGTTCTCCAATAGGTTCCCTATCTCTACCCTTGTGATACCACCTGAACTAATTGTTTTTAGGTTTCTACTATAAGGATCCTGAACACTCTTCCCCATTTTGGCTCTACTCCTCGAGTAATTCCTACACATTTCACGGATTTCAGTAAATGGTTTATGGGATATGTCACCTGATGCCATCGGGTTAAGTGTCTCTAGTTATTCTTCCGAAATACCTTTAAGGAAAAGAGTTGTAATGGTCCCAAGCCATTATTCTAGGAACATCACTGTTTTGGTGTCTTTTAAAACTCTTCTAGTTGTGGCATTTAGTCAAACACTTTGTTGATCTACTTGTTTACATGTGTTTACTTGCAGGATGGCCTCTTGATTTCGGCCTTAGGGTTTAGTTGATGATTTATATATGTGTTCCAGCAGTAAACAAGAATATATAATCATGGAACATACCTCAACCATATGCAATATCATAGACAAGACAAAACATCTCAAATCTGCTTTTATTCATGAAATAGAAGAACCTACTACAATGAGATGCCGATCTGGAATGCTCAACAGATGGATAATAAGATAGACAATAGAGCTGCTACAAAAATCTCCCGATAATAAAAAATAAGCCTCCAAAGGCTGGATAAGAGATGAAGACCAATACCAAGGTAGATCTGGGCCATATGAAGTGCCAAACCCCCACTGGAATATGTCACGCCTTGCTGGAATGTTGAACCTCCTCAATAATTCATCCCTACTGCCAAAGGTGTCGAATCACCTCAATAAAGATGCCAAACAGTAGATCGGGTTATGGCAAGAACAATCCAGGTGCCCGGATCTCCAAGATCCCTCTCAAACCCTATGGATATGAACCTCCTCCAATGTATGGTGCGCCCCCCTGGATGCCTGGAACCCTAATAATTCGACCTCTCTCCTAGAGACCTCCAACAACTCCACCAATCCACTAGAATGATAGATCAGGGCATGACAATGAAAACCCAAGTGCTCAACTAGGCAAAATACCTGCTAGATCCTTGGATCTAGCTATCCTCCAAGATGTGGTGCGCCCTCCTCTTGGGCAATCGTCCCAATCTCAATGCCACTCAATCCTCCATAAGAATATCTCCAAAACCCTCCAACAATGGCACTATGGTACCTGCAAGGAAAACCCAATACCTGGAATTCCCAAAACCACTTCTCCTCAGCTAGGAGGAATCTTCCCTCAATGGATGGTGCGCCCCGCTTGCTGGAAACCCTAACTGGTGCACCCTCTCTCTCTGCCCCTGCAACTGATGTAGAATCCTCCTGCAACTGAGTATATCTGGAACTAGAATGGCGTGGGAGAGTATTGCATCTCTGAGACCAAGCTTGGGACAAGCTAGGTGGAATCTTTCACCACCGAATCGTCCTCTAGGGTTTGTTAAGTCAAAACCCTCAAAACCCCCA
>JASDQU010421716.1:0-10131 GCA_032191745.1 Picea mariana
AGTATCACTTTTGAACCTTGATTTTGAGGTGGTTCTGCTAGACAATATTTCTTCTATTGTATCTCCCAATTTTTGGACCTTCTGGGTATGAAAATTTATCTTATGTATTTCTCTGATATTTCTTCTCTTCAATGCCATAGGTCTGATCAAAATTGGATGTGCCAAGTGGAATTTATGATAACTTCCCCACAACTTGCTGATTTTTGTCCTTTCCAGGATATCTCACTTGTATAGTGTGCCTCGCACAAAATAATTGATATAAAATTCTAAAACTCGCACCCAAAATACTACAAACTGTCCACGATCCAATGCAACCAGTCCCACCCAATTTGGATACTCTAGGAAGAAGTTATGATTGTTTTACCTAGAACCCCTTCTTGAGACTAGCCAATAGGACTAGTCAGATACCCTATCTTACACAAGGTGTATCTACAAATTTAAGATGACCCAGAAGCTGAAATTTTTACCACAAATAAAAAACTAATTTTTGTAAATGGCCCCCAGATTTCAAGGTCTGAAACGTTACAGAAAAAATTTTATAGCGAAAATGTTGCAAGGACTCATTTCAGGATGATTCCAGAACCCTATCTTGTATAGGTTATATATCCGAAATTATAAGGCCTCAGGAGCTAAATTTTGAACCCAACGTACCTTGATCCGTCTTCTAAATACCCTCCAAGTCGTTCCTTCTGAAACGTTGTAGAAAAAAATTTATAGAAAAAATTCCACGGTGTCTCAGATGTAGCAGCGAAACCCCAAGACCTTGAGCTCTGATTCCATATGTTAAGAACCAAACATCAATATAGCATAGAAAAACCTCAGGAAAAGTACTCAACGACTTGAAAAAGAGATAATTTCAGATAATAAGACTCTTCAAGGGGGAAACCTCCTTTTACCCCACTTAAATGTTCAAGTACAAGATGATTCAAAATGAAAATGTCTCCTTGGTATATATAGGAGACTAGGAGGTATAATTTTAACTAATGGCCTAAAGCCGACATAAATAAAATAACATTACTAATATAATGTGCCCCAATTAAGGGGTAATGGGCCAATATTAGGGCTTAACAAAGAGTGACCCATGGATCAACAAAATTCACTGGAACAATGATTCTGAGAGCCCCTCGACCAGTTGTGTGAACCGTTGGAACATGGTGATGATGGTAAACAAATAACACTGGGGGACAAAGTTGTGGGAAAAGGATTACAAAGTGCTCAAGAGGCTCCAGGACTAACTGTACAAAGAGCCCAATGATAAAACAAAAACATGAATCCAACAGCCAAAGGCGTGTTTATAAGCAATATGTGGAAAGTGATGAGACAACCATGCATTGTTAGTATAGGGTGAAAAGAGTGGGAATTAACGTCAACTAAATACTTCGAATGTGGAAAAATACATGGCGTTATTGGGGAAAATAAATGCATAAACAAAAATTTTGGAATGAGACAACAAATCAACACATGAAATTAATGAGTGGACGGGTGGTTAATCGAAAAAAGGACAAAAAAATTTTAATATTTAATTGACTATGACAGCCAAAGATGTGAGGGTGAATAAAAATGGACTAATCAATTTTAATGACCAACATGATGACATTAGGGCATGTAATTCAAAATTTGGAAACATTAAGTACGAAATGATGTGATTGAGACTTCCCTGACCACAAAGGTGATATCCGGGTTGGACAATGTGGAAAGAACTACTAGACTTGTGGGGTCGGTGACAACTGGACACGTCACCATTTTATTGATGAAAACAAAAAACAAAGACAGAATTAGAAAACCTACCTACAGAACACACTCCCAAAAATAAGAGTGGACCAAAACCTTATTTATGAGGCAGAAAGGTAGGGCTTCAGGCGTGCGCCATGCACCCAACAGTCGAAGAATTTCATCGAGTTGCGCTAATTTGACAACTCCAGAGTCACAGATTTCCGCAACTATGAAAGGACCAAGCCAATGCATATGTATTTTTCCCAGATATTTCTGATACTTGTTGTCGTATAACAGCACAAGGTCACCTTGTGCAAAAATTTTATGCTTTATATGTCAATCATGCCAATATTTTTGTCAGGATTTCTCCATAGTCTGATGAAAATATGTTAAGAATCTAGCTTCCTCAAGTTCCATCAGTTCCTCAACCCGCCCATCAAGGGAGTCACATCTATCATTTTAGTAGTTTGCACAATGAATTGACTTGGGATGAGAAACTCAGCTGGCATAACTGCTTCCCTGCCATATGTCGGTTGAAAAGGAGTATACATGTTCAATCACTTCGTAGTATTCATGTACCTCCATAACACAACTAGAACTAGCTCATCCCACTCATCCCTATTTGTGCAATAGACTTTAGTCAACCCCATCTCCAATATTTTATTAAATGTTGCCATTGTTCCATTAGCATGTAGATGGTAGGGACTTATCTTATGATGCTAAATCATAAATTCTCTTGTAAGTGTTGCGATAGTCTCACTGGGAAAGTGGGATCCTTGATCATTGGTCAAGCTCTGAGGACAAACAAACTTGGTAATAAAATTTTCAAAATATGTTGTGGTGGTTGTAGAGATATCCTGAACAACCTTCGCTTCAACCCATTGAGTCAGGTAATCAGTTGTGGTAATTATGTATCTTTCCTTTGAATGTTTAGTAGGAGGATTGATCGGACTGATGAAATCGACAACCCATTTTTCAAAGGCTTGTAGTGTTGTGACATGGTGTAGAGGTAACTCGTCATGTTGAGATAGATTTCCCACTCTCTGACATACATCACAGGCCCATGCATATTCCTTATCATCTTTAAACATTGTAGGCCACCATAGTACTGCTTGTAAGATCTTTCTAATAGTATCCTTGCCAAAAAAGTGTCCTCCCACAACTCCACTATGACATTCCCATATAATATCAGGTCTTTCATGGTCTAGCACACAATGCCACAAGATATTATTCAATCCCAATTTGTATAGTTGGCCCACAATTAGTTGATAATCCACTACATGAACCATGAGGTGCCTCTTTTGGGTGGAATATCCTTCCAACATAGCACAAGTAGTTAGGAATAGGGAAATGTCTGACATATAATCAATAATACCCTCAATATGAAAAATATTTACATCAGGTAGATGATCATATACATCTATGCCAATTTCTCCCTACTCTAGTCTCGACAAATGATTTGGCCCCACATTTAGTTTACCAAGCTTGACAATGACCTCAAAAGAGAACCCATGGAATAACAACAACTATCTAAAAATTTGACCTTATAACCTAGGTTTGTTAACCGGATACTTCAAAGCAAAGTGATTAGTAAAAAACTTTAAAATGGTTGCCTAACAAATAATGTCTTAAATTTTTTAAAACATAAAGCATTGTCAAACCTTCCCTTTTAGTTGTATTATAGTTGCACTCATCTTGGGAAAGATTTTTGTTGGAAAAGTAGATAGGATGATCGAGATTTCCATTTCCTGGTTGTTCCAAGATAGCACCCAATGTAATCGCAGAGGTGTTAGTGTGGACATGGAACTCAATTTTCTGGTTAGGATAAGTTAAAATAGGTGCAATGCTCAACTTCTCTTTGAACGAGTCAAATGCTTTATCATAGTCCTGAGTCCAATGAAACGATTCATATTTATATAGTAGTTGTTCCAAAGGTGTGGTTATACTTGCGTAATTCCTATAAAACCTGCAATAGTACCCAGTATGGCCCAAAGTAGTCTGCAACTATCTGACAGTGGTAGGAGGAGGCATACTGGGAATTACTACAACTTTTGCAGGATCAACTAGCACTCCTTCCCTACAAACTATATGTCATAGAAAATTCCCAAGAGGTACACAAAAAATACATTTCCAGAGATTAAGGGAAATATTTGGTTGTCTGCAGAGGTCCAACATCAATAGTAATAGCCCAATGTTCTCCTTCAGTAAGTTGTACACAGTCCAATCATCCAGGTAGACCTCAAGAAAATTATGAATGAAATCGTGGAATGTTGCGATCATGACCCGAGAGAACACTGTTGGGGAATTCTTGAGCCCAAAATGCATAAAATTATAGGTAAATGATCCCCATTCAGTAGTGAAGGTAGTATTTTTATTGTATTCTTTGGTGATTCAGACCTAGTGGTATCCGAAAAAACCATCTATGAAGGAATATGCTTCACTTCCTGCTACATGATCTAGTACCTCATCACTAAAGGAGGTAGGAAAGGGGTCATGTACACAATCAATGTTTAGGCTTATTTAAACCACACAAACTCATATATAATCCGTAACTTTCTTGATTTGTATGACGATAGGACTGATCCATTCAACCTTATCGATAGGGAAAATCATCCTAGCTGCCAACATCTTGTCAATCTCCTTCTTCAATTTCTCTTTAAATCTGGGGTTCTGACAGTATGGCCATTGTTTAATTGGTCTTTATTTAGGATTTAACTCTATCCTCATCTCCCCTAAGTTTCCCTTAATACCTTTTAGTTCTGAAAAGTTTGTAGGGAATAAGTCCTCATATTCCTGCAACAAAGGATGTATCTCTGTCATGATCTGCTCATCCCAGTAATCCCCTATGGAAACTAGCTTAGGGTGGTCCTCACTCCCTATGTTTATTTTTCACAACTTCATGGGTTGGGAATAAGAACTATTAACATCATCTGACTTAGTGTCATGCACAACTCTAGTGCCTTCTGATTCTTTAAATGTCAAATTCCTAATATCTTCTAGGCCTTCAGGGTCTCTTGGGTCTTCATCAATTTTTATACAATTCAGAGGTATTCGTGCAAGGGATGGGTAAAGGATAATATGAAGTAGGTATTCATGTTTAGAACATATGGTGCAAGAATTTATAGGATTAACTTCACCAATACAATTTTTGTTTCTTAATATGTTGCAAAGTTAAAGTGATTTTAGGGGACTTACCTGAAAAATAGGAAGTCTTGGAAGAAATGGCTCTGAAGGAATTCCTAACAATCGATTTGGCATCGAGCCTCCTCATGTACATACCAAGTAGTTGGAATTTGTCCCAAATATTGAATAAAATGATGCACCCATAATTGAGAAGGTAGTTGCGTAACTTCCCAAAATTGAATACAATGTGCGGCATGCTTCCTTGGATAAAAAAAACCCATCGTATACTACCAAAGTTGAGGTTAGATTGTTTGGTTCTCGATATTTATTCGACTGAGTAACTAGTGATGAGAATAAAGTGATATTGAATGGAACACTTTACTTCATCCCAAGAAGACAAAGTACCCTTAGGGGTGGCCCACCATCTGGCTGAAGAGGATCTTAATGCAACATCAAGTACAAGAATTATTTTCTCTGGCACAATTTTATCCTCTAACTCAATAAGAAAGATACATAAATATGAAATGCCATCATAAACATTGTAGTCTTTAACCTTTGATCCAATCCACCTAGAAGCTCTGATAGTCATGCAACACCTTGAGAAGTTCTCATATCTTCCATGTTACTAGTTCTCAAATGCTACCTCTAAATATTCTCCTTCATATTGAATACTCTGTCAACTTACTGAGTTGTCTACAATCAGGTTAATATAGTCTGCATGCTTTCCTATAGTCAGAGTATAGACACCATCCAAGGAATCCTCTTTCATATTCCCCTCTACCATATCCATATAACGAGGACCTCGATATGGATCTAGTGGTTGGGTTACTTTCATACCATCCACTTCAAAGGTCATTATTTCCTTCTTAATATCGATAAAATCATAATTCTCATAAGCCCAGTCGATGCCCAATAGAGCTGGGTATGGGTCCTTATCCCCCATGATTTCTATAACCTCAAAGTTGACCATTGTCTTTATGCCAACTAACTCTAGTTCATCATTTTGATACCTCCCAACATGATAGATACAATATTGATTTGCCATCCACAATTGAATGGGAGAATAGACAAGCTTGGGCTTACCCATGGCTTCCCAGGTTTTCTTCATTAGTATGTTGACGTCAGTCCCTAAATATATTATAACATCATTAATATTATAGTCGTCGATGTGACTGTTTATTTTGAATTCCCTTCTGGATCTTTGCTTCCTCCTTTGTATTCTACTTGTATTTCTCTCGAGAAGATGAGCAACAATCAACTCTTTCATGTTCCCTTCAGTTGCTAAAGTCCCCTTGAGTATGTTATGCAATTCCTTGGTGAGTTGTTCATCATCCAAAATGTCAGAAAAAAATCATAGCTACAACTCAATAGTCTATGGGGGTCTTGCTGGAGGATCTTTATGTTCCACAAAAATTTCCACGAGTTTATCTTGAATCTCACGGCTCGAGTCTACAGGTGTCAATATTGTAGAATTATCAATTCGTCAAAATATCTCGACAGCATCCTTAAAGAACTATTTTTTCACAAGAGGGTCATATTTAACATCTTATGGTATCACCTTGCAGATCCTACTTTGAGTTGAGTTGTCAACATCGACACTAGTCCTTGTTCCTCCTCAAGTAATAATATTAATATTGGGTTCCTTTTCTTCAGTGGCAGGTCGGGGATCAGAATTTATCAATTTTTTGCCTCACTGCCTCATGCGATCTTCCCACTTCATGATCAACTCATGGAAATCCTTGGTGGCATGGGTTTTGTTTCTACAATGGGAACACCAAGGATGTCTCAGAAGTGGACAATTTGTAGCAAGACATACCTACTCATCACAATTATAACACCTAGTTATTCCTCTTGCTATCAGACAAATCGGTAGGTGTGAACACTATCAGATCTCCCTAGATCCACCTAGATCTAGAACAAAACAGGAAAGGACACGACTCTTTCCCTAAGTTGTAGTCATTGAATCTACTAATAAGAAGGAACGAGTGACATACCTTTATATCGCGTCCTTAGGTCTCTGTTGTTCCCACTTCCCTCCAGTGCTCTTGTGCTCTTATGACCCTTGGTTGCAACACGCACACTTGCTCTGCACTTGCATGAAGAAGATCCAACTCCTCTTGATAGACCAAATAGAGTCTTCAAGCTTCTGTCCAAGAAAGGTTCTTCACACAATTCTTTCACCAATTCTTCATTCAATATTGCTTAACCTTTTCCATGAGAAACCTTTCAATATATAGGAGAAGGAGGGATGGTTACATGGATGAGGATGATCCCACCAAATCTGAGAAGTCAGTAGGATGCCAACCATGCGAATGCCAACTCATTTTCTAGAAGATCCCCTTCTAGAACCTTCGTGACCTCTTCTCCTTTCCAATCTTAAAATAAGTTCGCACCCTATCTATGGAGCAGACTGTGAACAGTTCGCACCCTAAGTGTAGGTGGCCTACGAGAATGAGGGATTCTCGCACCCTATAACATAGGTAGCCTGCGAACTCATATTAAAAATGTGTTTTTTGGAAGAAGAGAGCAGTCACTTTTCTCAGGCAAAAAGTCCTTGTGGGAGCCTAAACACATCACTTGTAGAGACATCACCAGAGTGACCAAAATCATGTGTAACAGAATGCTCCCCAAAGTATGAGGTTGGAATCTATGACAGCCAAAATACTTTGTAAATTGCGTGTGTGTGTCAGAAAATAGGAGCGCACCTAATCGGAAACCTGTAAACAATGAAGCATCTATAGAATATAATACCAGTTCTGAGGTAGGCATTCCAATGCTCAGATCACAAATGAATGGAATCACAAACGTAAGTCACGGCCACCAACTATACACCGTGGATCCATGCCATCAAAAATGCTACATAGCCACCAGGAATACACTATGGATCTATGTGAGAAGACTTGAATTAAGATGACATATCCATGTGACATACAAAGTGGATCTATGCACTGACACAAATCATACATACTCCATAGCAGCCTGGATCAAAAATATGAGACCCAAGGTCTTCAATCCCATCACCTGAAAGTATGAATCTAGCCATGTGATTACATGTGCTGAAGTCGAACATGGTAGAAACCACTTGATTACCGGTCATTGATGAAAACCGTTAACAAGTGCGAGGGAAATCACCATTGATGTCAATGACTCCCAAGGTACCGAAGTACAATCCAAACGAATGTGAATGAATGAGTTGAAGTCGATCACTCGGCAGAATCTCTCGATCAGGGATCAATGACGTGAAACCCCTGTAGACAGCGAAGAGACCTGCCATTAAGGCATTCAGGTTCCAAGGTGCTAAATGATTTCTAAGTCTCATTTCCGGATAATGAGTTGGAGTTGACGGAACAAGACTCATCACAGAAGGGCCTTAATGTATCCCCCATCAATGACACAAAATAAGTAACAAATTTTGAGGATGAGACGAAGAATGAATACGAGTCGAAACGGACACAGGGAAGGCTGACATAGTAAGAATGGACAACTGCAGATGGCTAACTCAATAGAGGGCTCATGTGAACTTCTCTTGAACATATGAACGACAAGACCAAGGACTTGGCAGCACTGACTTAAAGACGACCCAATATATGACCTTGTAACAAGTCGAACGAGAGACAAATGGATTTCCCAACCTGAATTCAAATGATGAATAGGGGGTGTCATGTTCAAGAGCGACCCTTACTGCCATTAATATGAATACGAAAACACATCCCTTTCCCAAAATTTCCCCCACCATTTTTGGCGAGTAACTATTTATTTTTACACAAGCTTGAGGAGGATAACATATGATTGTTGATGTAAGCTCATCCTTCGGATGAGTCCCTCAGAGTATATTTAAGGAACCCTAAGAAGGAGTGGTTCGGTCCCATCACGGGTCTATCGATGTTTGTATAATGAGTCCAAGGATAGAAAACTAGGGAGTTTTTCATGTTTTGAGAGTCTGAAAAACACTTAAAGAGAACTATCCCAGTTCCTTTTTCATAAATAAGTTTGTCCAGACCAAAAAAGTGATAAAATATCGCCCGTCAAACGTTTTCTTCAGATACTTAAACGATCGTGAAGAGAACAAGATCACTAGGCAATATTTTCATTTTTATGGAGCGTGAAAAGAGCTTAAAGGATACTCCCTTAGGTTCATCGTTTTCATGTTACCATAACGAGTATGAAAAGATGAGAAAAAGTATACTTGGTTACGTTCTCATATATTTTCGAGCGCGAGAACAAACGAAGACTGAGCTCGAGGTTTTTCTAAAAACCCTAAAAAGTAGTTGTACATGCGACAAAAATACAAAGCACCCGTACCCCTTCATTTGGACTTTAAAGTTGCTATACCTGCGGAAAACCATACTCTCGAGGCTATAAGGGAATTAAGCAAAGCAATATAAAAAAGTAAAAAGTGAATAAATATGGGTAAAAAGGGTTTTTTACCATTTCATTGTGGTTTTTCCAAAAACTTTCCCACCACACCTCATTTTCCCCCAAATTTCTTTGCTCGATTACGAGAGGCACAAGCGATCATTCGGCGAATTGTTTCAGCCTGTTGTTCCTGAGTCTGTACTTAAGGCTCAAAAGCACAGTGTCAAGGCATCCGAAAGTGGTTAGGGTAAGGAGAAGGGAAAATGTCAACCTTCGGAGAAAGAGTCTAAGGGAGATTTCTTCGTTGAGGTTGTCTAGCTTCGAACTGCTCCTGAATAGTTATGTCACGTTCAATGGCTGCCCATGATTGTTCAAGCTCAGCCCGGTTAGTGGTTGTTTTAAGGATAGTGTTGAAGAGGTTTAAGGTGATGTGCGTTTGGTTCAATAATCCAGGTTCAACGTTAGGTTGAGTTGGTGTAGGAACTATCATGGGGGAATAGTACAGGTAAGAGAACTGTAAAGAAAGATTTGAGTGTTGTCTCAGTCGAGTTTTATAAAAGAGAATTCACGGTTGCAGTATTAACGATGTATGCAAATCTAAGGCTCATTCCCGTAACTGTATTATATTTTAATCAAAGGGGAGAGATGGGGGAAAAACATTAAGCCGTTTACAATGTCAGGTTCCTACCAGGGGAAAATCTTACGAAGTAAACGGAAGAAGAAAATATTTAAGAAAATAACCGATGTAGCAAAAAATGCATGTAGAATTCCGAAAATGCAAATTGGTCTTACACAGCTGATAGCTGGTGCAGAGGAAAGGCAATAAACAATTACAGAAAACCCAAATTTATTCGTTATAGTAGTGGTAGTACTAAAGTATAACAAAGCACATCAATTACGAATATGAATTGAAAATGAAAAATGAGGAAGAAGAAAGCA
>JASDQU010421718.1:9496-19627 GCA_032191745.1 Picea mariana
AGAAGGGGAGATAGGCATGGAGAGAGAGAGATGTGGATATGATATGTAGAGGGAGGGGTAGAGAGACAAGGGGGAGGGAGGGAGGGAGACAGGGAGAGATAGATAAGAGATAAGGTTGGGAGAGTAGGGGGAGAGATAGGGAAACACAGAGAGAGGAAGAGAGGGGAAACAAAGAGAGAGATATTGTTAGGGGCCTAACCTCCCTAACCCCTTACATAGGTAGAATAATATATTTCCCATGTATGAAAGGTCGACATTAGTTTATAAGGCCTATTTAATAAATGCGATCAAGTCAATGCAATAATACCTAATAGAATATTCTTCTTCTAGAAATATCCTCCTCTAGAATGTTCTTTAGAAGATAGAATTAGTATAGATAAGAGTAGGAGGCATGTAAAGTTTTTTTATTGAGAATTTTTGTAATATATATCTACTCTTTTGGAAGTTTCCTCCTCGAAGAGGCAAGTGAACATTGCTTTCTTTGAATAAAGGTATCATTTCTGATGTTTCTCTTCTCAACATTTTGTTGTTCCATTGATATCATTGATTATAAGTATTCTAGTGTTCACGAAGCAACAACATAGCATGTTTGGAGGGATTCCATGGGGAAATATGATATGCATAATATTTTGTGTCGGGGTTGGAGGGAAAACCAGTTCTAGGTAGAACTTCAAGAAGTAACTTCCTCACTAAGAGGGAGAATTGATATTTTTAGCATTAGAAAGGTACTTCTTCACAGGTCTAAGTGTCTAGACATGTGGAAGTCATCCAAGTCCTTCTACTTTGGAGAAAAATGAAGGAATTTTTCTCAAGGTTGGATCATGAAGGACTGCTATTAAAGGAGATCTAGGATAGGTGGAGAAGGAATTTCATCTAGATATTAGTATAGGTCAGGGAGAAGAGAGAACAAGAGCAACCAAAAGGAGATCTGATAGATTTCAGAGCCATGAAAAGAGCACAGAGATTTACTCACTTCAGAGTGAAGATAGGGACATATGTACATGGGTTGGAGTATAGGGAAGTGCATATGTACTTGGGTTTCAGTAAGGAAATACACATACAATTATGAAAAGTGAAAGTACGAGGTCATACAATTAAGGAGGAGTCACTAGGGTTTGCATGTGTTGTATATAGTTTTTTTAATTTCTCTGTGGGCCATTTTCCCAGTAGGTGACCCCTTATAATATTTGAAGTTATTTGAATGATAAGCTTAGTTTATGTAAAAAATATCTTTGTGTATTATGTATGAGATTTGGTTTTCTAGTATTGCTTCCACTATTTATTTGAGTTGATTAATCCAACAAGTGTATGTTGTTTTGTGAGATGCTAATTTGATTTACAACAAATAAATCACTATATAAAAATATACCTAGGTGTTAGGATTAGAAAATCAACATGGTATCAGATCTCTCACTCTGAGAAGAAGCCATATTTCAGATCGACAACAATCAGTAGCAGATCTATAACTAGCAATTGCAAATCAAGGGTTGGATTGCAGGGAAGCAACTATACTGAAGCATAACTTAATTTTGAAGTCGTACAGATTTGTAGACAGGTTGCAATAGGTTAGGATGTGTACATATGTAGGTTTTAGTACATAAATATGAATACATAGACATTCTTTAGTAGGAATAGGAGTGTACATGATCGTATAGGGCAGTTTCAACAACATGTTATTTCCAAGGCAAATTATTACGTCTAAGGGATGAAAACAACAAATCTGAGAGTTGAAGACAAATTGGATGGATCATCCAACTTCCTATGTTGGAAATTAAGAGTTACTTTGGTTTTGAAATAATTTGACCTTTGGGAGATTGTTGACAAAGTAGTTCCTCCATCAATAGATCCACAAGATTTGGTAGTTCATGAGAAGAAGGAGATCAAATACCAGGGGGTAATATTGGATGGAGTGAAGGATCATCTCATTCCTCACGTATCTGAGAAGAGTACGACCAAACAAATGTTTGATTCTCTGGTAGGATTATTTCAAAGCGATAACATGAAGAGGGAGATGATCTTAAGAGATAAACTCAAATTGTTGCAGATGTCTATATCTGACAATGTTACTAGCTACTTCATGAGGATCACTCAGGTATATGATCAACTTGTAGCTATTAAGGAGAAAGTGAATGATGTAGGGCTTGCAAATGTGGCATTGAATGGTTTCCCAAAGTCTTGGGAACCATTTGTCAAGGAAGTATGTGCTCGGGAGAAACTTCCATATTGGCAGAGGCTTTCGAATGATTTTATCTAGGAAGAAGGTTGGGAGGAGTATAAAGTCAACAAACATGAATATGAATATGAGGAGGAGAACATGGCTTTGTTCAGTCAGGCCAAGAAGAAGAAAGGAAAATGTTCCAAGGGTAATAGTGATAGGGAAGCCTCATAGCCGGGGAAGAAGGAGTTGAGTAAAATCAAGTGCTTCACGTGTGACAAGAATGGGAACTATGCATCACAATATCTAGAGAAGAAGAAGGGTAAATGGAATGTAATGTTCTTAACCCAATATGCTAGGAACATTCCAGTTTTCATTGATTTTTATGTGTTTTTTGGTTGTGGCATTTCGTCCAACACTTTGCAAGCTTAAGTCTCATGAGTTGCACTAAGGTTTATAATGGTTGTTTAATGCGTGTTTGCAGAAAGTAATGATGTAGATATAAAAAAGGCATATACTAAAAAAGGTTCAAGATCAACAACACAAGAAATAGCCATAAATACCTTAGATATGATTTATTAATAATAGATCTATGACCTCTTACAAAATGGTGCAGATCTGGAATACATATAAGGGAATAGAGTGTTGGGATGATAAATCCTCCAAGATAAAATATAGAAGAAGATCCAGGCTTCCGAAAATCTATCCAAGCTGTAGATTGAAAACCTAGATGAACCAAATCATAACCCAACTGAAATGTGATGATCTTCCTAGCACAATGCACCTCTCACTGGCTGAAGCAAACCAAGAATTAGGCCTCTTTGAAAATGGCCACCAAACCCTCTGATAAATATGCCAAACCATAGATCAGGCCAAGTGAAACCCCTTGACAAAGTCTCAGGATGAATGATGAAGAAATGACCCACCAAAGGACTGAATCCTCAATCTCCAGTGCACCCTCCTCCTCTTCAACTTGTGCCAAGCTCCAATAAATAATATGACAGAGTAAAACTCTTCAGAATAGGATAAAGAATACGCCCTAGGCCATACAAAGAATACCTAGAAGCCTCTTTTCCCAGAATCATTCTCTTCCTAGATCAAGCTACTCTCATCAAGGTGGTGTGTCCTCCTGCTGAAAACCCCTTGTAGTTGCGCCCGTCTCTCTCTAAACCTGTAATTGCTGTAGGATCCACCTGTGACTGAGATAGAAATGATGTAGAATGGTGAGGGAAGAATATTTCACCTCCGTGGCCAAGCTTGGACTATGTTGGGTGGGATCTTTCACCACCAAGCTGATCTCTAGGGTTTGTTAAGTCAAAACCCTCAAAACCCCCAAGTGCATGGGCTCACTAGAAAGAAGCCAGATATCAAAATGATAATCAAAATAATGAGAGAATAGAGGCCCCTATCTCTCTTTTGTCCTCCCTGTTCACCTTGTCTGTCCAAGTCACTTTTACTTTATTTTATTATTAATTAATTAAATCACTTTAATTAATGGAGCAGGAGATCCTTATAAAATGTTGCTCGAGGAAGTCCTTGCATGACAAAGGAACGAAATCATGGAAAACTTTGCATAGATCCTTCGATGATTGCCCACAAGAGACACATATTCATCAAGAGGCCATGCAACCCCCTTCAAGGTACAAGTAAATTTTGATATTCCATTATTTGAAGGACTGATAGATGTAGATGTTGTAGATAAATGGATGAATATGCTCGAAGGGTATTTTTTGGTCCACATTTTTCCAACAGGGAAAAGATTACTTTTGCACTCCTCAAGGCCATCCCCCATGTTAAGGGTTGGTGGGATACTTACTCTGAGAAAAGGTCCATAGAGGAATATGAAATATTTGTGGTTTCCCCTACATCAGATTCCTTTAGGGATGCCATTAAATAACAATACTACCCCGTTGGAAGCTACAAGGACCAGTACACAAAATGGACCACGCTGCGTTAGGAAAGGGACCAAACAATACCAAATTTCACCAATATTTTCCATACCTTGTGCACCAAATTTGGTATCAAAGAATTTGAGGGAAATTTTCTACTCAAATACCGTGGTTGTTTTCATAGATACATTCAAATATAAATGGATTTTCAATACATCACATCATTAGGTGCGGCTTATAGATATGCTTTCAAGATCGAGCATAAATTTAAGCAGAAGAGGTGAGAGTTTGGATCTTCAAACTCCTCACAACCGAAGTAGGGAAAATGTGGCCCCAACCCACAAAACAAGGGACAAAGAAAAGATGGCTACTCTCAGGACAACTAGTCCAAGACGCAACATAAGAAGGGTAATGAGAAGTCGAAGAAGGACATGGGAAAGTGATGTGAATACCAGAAAATCCCTTGGCACAACACTGAAGAATGTCGCTCCAAGCAGTCAATGGTGGCTGAGATGAAATCTTCCGAGCCAGAGGAAGATTCTGACTCCAAATCAAATCTAGAAGGAGGGAAGCGAATTATCGATGTCGAACCCGGGGCCAAGATAAATGGAAGAAACAAAGGAAGGGGAATGCCTCTTTCACTCATATATGTGGGTAAAAGGGGATCCTCTTCATTTCATTGTCGATAACAGTAGTCATAAGAACCTAATCTAAGCAGAGGTCATCAAGTGGCTGGACCTGACGATGACACCGCACCCACAACGATACACCATCAGTTGGCTTTGCCAAGGAAGAGATCTTTGCGTCAACCAACAAAGGCGTCTACCCTATCGCATCAAGCCCTTTAAAGACAAGGTATTGTGTGATATTTCTCCCCTTGTAGTTTTTGATGTTCTTTTAGGACAACCATATTTGTGGAAGCGACATGTTGTGTATGAGTCTAGACCTCGCAGTGTTGTTATTACTTTGGGTAGACAATTGTACATGATACCAGAGGTAGCGCCACCTACCACTATTTATTTAATCTCTGCTAAGCAATGTAGTAAGTTCATTTCACAGACTGGGAATTTCATCTTCTTTGTGATCCGTTTTCATAGTAAGCATAAGGTCACCACCACATCTATGGCCTCTACACATAGCCTCTCTTTGGGATCGTGGAAGAGTACAAAGACAACTTCTCATCACCCACTGGGGTACCAATGCATTGCCAAGTCAAGCATCTAATTGATCTAACCCCCGGTGCACCTCTGCTTAATGAACCAGTCTATCGTCGCTTGTTGATGGAAAATGATGAAATCAAGCATCATATCCAAGAGATGCTTCAAAAGGGGCACATCAGACCCAACTCCTCCCCTTGTGGAAGCTCAATTTTACTGGTGAAGTTGAAAGACGGGACCTGGAGGCTCTACATTGATTACAAAGAATTAAACAAAATCAGAGTCAGGAATTAATATCAAATTCCTCGAATTGATGATCTTATTGACCAAATCAAAGGGGAAAATTTATTCAACAAGATTGGCCTAAAGTATGGCTACCACCAGGTTCCCATCGAACCAACTGATGTATGAAAGACAACTTTCAAATCTAAAGAGGGTCTCTTCAAATGTCTAGTCATGCCCTTTGGCTTAACAAATGCACCAACCAATTTCATGAGGTTGATGGATGATATATTGAGACCCTTCACCAACTCTTTTTTGGTGGTATATCTAGATGACATACTCATATTTAGAAAAACTCTAGAGGAAAACATGCAATATATTCAACAAGTTTTGAGCACTCTACGACAACACAAGCTATATGCCAACTTAGAAAAATGCTCCTTTGGCATGAAAAGGGTATAATACTTGGGATACATTGTTGATTAGCATGTGGTACATGTGGATCCGGATAAGATCCAAGTCATCCGTGATTGGCCAGACCTGACCACACTAACGGAGCTTCGAAGCTTCTTGGGGCTTGCAAACGTCTCTCGACAGTTAGTGTTGGTATTCTCCCATATTGCATGCGCCCTCAACCAAGTGACCAAGGGAAGTGGTAGGGAAAATTTAGCATGGGGGAGAGCACACCAATGAGAATTTGATAATCTGAAGCATCGCTTGTGCTCAACTCCAGTACTCTCCTTACCCGATCGACAACAACCGTTCGAGATTGAGACTGATGCATCCGAATATAGTGTAGGCACAATTATCACTCATCACGGTCATCCAATAGAATACCATAGTGAGACACTCTTAGATACTGTCTAGAAGTACCCCACCTATGCAAGGAAATGTATTCCATTGTGCAAGCCTATCGTAAATGGAAACATTACATTATGGGAAAGGAGACAATTATCCATACTGATCACAAGCCTCTGCAGTTAATACATACAAAAGGGAAGTTGCAGAATGATCACAATCAAAATTGGTCGACATACCTGCAACAACTCCATATCAACATCAAGTATAAGACATGGAGCATAAATCGTGTCATTGAATGCCTCAATCGACCTCCCGTGGCTTCACTCACCATCGTGATCCATTCATTTCGGCATGAGACATCGAAGTGGCCCTAACTTTATCAACAAGATGGTGACTTCACCACCACCTATCAAATCTTGTGGACATGCACAAATGTCACCTATTCTCACATTTAGAATGGAATGTTATGCCATCTAGGCCATCACTGTGTTCCTTCAAGCGAGAGTGCGAATATGATTTGGGAGGATCACTACAGTTGGATGGCATGACATTTTGGCATGGAGAAAACTATGGTCATTCTATAGAAACATTTTTATTGGCCAAAACTTCGACATGATATGAACAAGTATATCAGATCTTGCATTTCTTGTTCCATTTCCAAGCCAACAATCAAGAATCAAGGCTTAAAAATCCCTCTTCCCACTCTCGAGAGGCGTTGGGAATCCATCTCAATGGATTACATGTCTGGCCTTCCATACACCAAGAAAGGTAATGATTGCATATTTGTGGTGGTTGATCGGTTTTAGAAGATGACCATTCTCACATCCTGCATGAAGAGCATCACAGTGGCAGATACTTCCAAGATCTTCTTCGAAAGCGTGTGGGTCCATTTTTGGATACCATAGACCATCATCTCCGATCAGGATAATAGGTTCCCCAACGTAGTTTGGTTGAGTTTCTAGTCACTATTGGACACTAAGCTCACTAAATCCACTTCCTTCCACCCTCAAACCGATGGCCAAATAAAGGTCGTCAATTAGATGATTGTACACATCCTGTGCATGTATAACTCTAGGCATCCACGTACATGGGATGAAATTCTTCCCTATGTTAAACACAACTACAACATGGCTCTCCATAGATCCATGGACCATAGCCCCTTTCAGGTGGGGCTAGGATTTCAACCCTTGGGTCCCATTGATGTTGCACTACCTCTTGCAACCATGCAGAAAGATTCTTCCTATGTTCAGTTTGAGGCCAACAATTCCACCAAATTCATTGAGAGGATTCAACACATCTACCAACAGGTCCATGAGATTTTGCAGAAAGCCAATGCTAAGTACTAACAACACCATGATCAACATCGAGTACCGCACAAGTTTCAGGTGGGAGACAAGGTATGGTTACATTTGCAGAAAGAATGCCTTACAGGGCTCCATCAGAAGCTCTGTCCACTTCACTATGGGCCTTACACCATCACCCATGATATGGGTGAAAATTATTTTGAGCTCAACACTCCCCCCTTCCTTGGCTTGCACCCAATGTTCAATGTGGACATGGGTGTTAAAGTGAAGACAAATTTTCTCTCAGTATTAGTTTTGGAGGACATGGGTTTTTTTCCGTCATGTTCAAGAAATGGAAAGTACTCATACATTCAGAGGGAATTATCCCCGACACAAAAATCAATATTGGGGTGAGAGAGGGAAATCCTATTTGTGGGTCCAAGGTAATATGGGATCTTTTGTATTTAGATATGAATGGATCGATGTTAGTGGTAGAGGATGAGGAACATAAGGCTCCAAAGGGAGAACATAATTAATATACTTTGAGTTCAGGGAGTCAACCTTCAGGTGGAGAGGAGTTATCCTCTTCCAGTTCTGTCAAAAGACCCAACTGGTATGGAATGTCATTGAGGGATTCTTAGGAGAAGGTTGAGGCTCCTAGGAGCACATTTAGGGAGAGAAAGACTCCAAAGATGTTTCCAAATTTGTGGTTCTAATGATTAGCATCATTGATTCTGAGTCTTCTAGTGTTCATGAAGAAACAACATAGCATGTTTGGAGGGATTCCATCGAGAAATATGATATGCATAATATTTTGTGCTAGGGTCAGAGGGAAAACCAGTTCCAGGTGGCACTTTGAGAAGTAACTTCCTCGCTAAGAGGGAGTGTTGATGTTTGTAGTGTTAGAAAGGTACTTCTTCACAGGTCTAAGTGTCTAGACATGTGGAAGTCATCCAAGTCCTTCTACTTTGGAGAGAAACGAAGGAATTTTTCTCAAGGTTGGATCATAAAGGAATATTATTCAAGGAGATATCAGATAGGTGGAGAAGGAATTTCATCTAGAGATTAGTATAGGTCAGGGAGAAGAGTGAACAAAAGAAACCAAAAGGAGATCTGATAGATTTCAGAGCCACGAGAAGAGTATAGAGATTTACACACTTCAAAGTGAAGATAAGGACATATTCACATGGGTTGGAGTATAGGGAAGTGCATATGTACGTGGGTTTTAGTAAGGCAAGACACATACAATTATGAAAAGTGAAAGTATGGGGTTGTACAATTAAGGAGGAGTCACTAGGGTTTGCATGTGTTGTATATAGTTTTCATTATTTTTCCATGGACCATTTTCCCAGTAAATGACCCCTTATAATATTTGAAGTTATTTGAATGATAATCTTAGTTTATGTAAAACATATCTTTGTGTATTATGTATGGGGTTTTGTTTTCTAGTATTGCTTCCACTATTTATGTGAGTTGATTAATCCAATAAGTGTATGTTGTTTTGTGAGCTGATAATTTGATTTAAAACAAATAAATCACTAAATAACAAGATACCTAGGTGTCGAGATTATAAAATCAACATGGTATCATATCTCTCACTCTAAGAAGAAGACATATTTTAGATCGACAACAATTAGTAGCCGATCTATAACTAGCAATAAAAAATCAAGGGTTGGATTTCAGAGAAACAACCATACTGAATCATAGCTTAATTTTTAAGTAGTACAGAGTTGTAAACATGTTGCAATAGGTTAGGGCACATGATAGACATTCTTCAGTAGGAATAGGAGTGTACATGATTGTTTTACATACTAAAACATTACCTGAACTGCTATAGATTTCTTATCTTTGAGCCTGATTTCCAAGATTACCTGAGCTCCTGCCTGACTAATTACCTGAATTCCTGCCATAGTGTCAAGCTGCTAAATTAAAGATTTTAATGACCTGAAACACTGAATTGTCAAACCAGGGCAAGTAAACTTAGAGCTGCTACACTGTATGTGCGGGTAAGATTCTAATCTCTATCTAAACACTATATTAAGATGAAAACACAAACCCACTCTTAAAAACTGAATCCCAATGACTATCCTGAAACTTATCATCTCCTATTTAATTCATCAATAGAAAGATTATTTCCTAGAATTCTTTTAATCTAAGTATCGAAAATCAATCTAAATCTGTCTACAGGAAAACAAAGAGATATCCTACTTACCCTACTGGTACCAGAAGCTTCCTCTAAGTTAATTGCAACCTAACTATCTAACAAAATAGAGTAGCCTAACTATCTAACAAAGCAAAGTGCATTCAAACTCTAAGTTACGGTCAGATGGAAAACTGGAATCGAAACAGACCTAGCTCATGCTCTAAACTCTACAGGAATCAACCATGCTTCAATACTCATCAACGTAGCAGATATTTAATAAGCTGGAAACGATACAGTTGAAGAATAATCAATCAATAATCTGAACAGTTAATTCCAAAACTCAATAAATTAATATGCATGCAATTACTACGATACTGAAATAAACTAAATTTAATGCAGCGAACAACAACGACTTGAACCTGTTTGGCGGGCACAACCAAAAGGTACAAACGCCGAAAGGAAGAAACAGAACTAACTATAT
>JASDQU010421719.1:0-10131 GCA_032191745.1 Picea mariana
CTTAAATCAACAGTACTTTTTGAGCTTCATGCTACACCCATAGCTGGGCACTCCAGGTTTACCAAAACCTATGACAGGGTCAAACGTTATTTTTTCTGGGATGGTATGAAACAAGACGTTCATAATTTTGTAGCTGAATTTGATGTGTATCAATGCAATAAGGGCGAAACCATCAAATCTCCTGGCACATTACAACCGCTTCCAATTCCACCTGATATTTGGAGGGATATCTCTATGGATTCTATTATAGGCTTACCCAAATCAGGAAATAAATTAGTCATCATGGTTGTTGTTGATCACATTTCCAAGTATGCTCATTTATGTTCTCTTCAACACCCATTTACAACATCCACTGTGCCTCAACTTTTCATGGATCAGGTCTTCAAGCTTCATGGCATGCCACATTCTATTGTTTCTTCTCGCGACCCAATTTTCACTAGAAATTTTTGGCAAGAACTGTTCAAGCTACAAGGCACCCAATTGCATCTAAGCACATTTTATCATCCACAGACTGATGGTTAAACTGAATTTGTCAACAAGTGTTTGGAATAATATTTGAGGTTTTTTGCATTGGAAAATCAAAATCAGTGGGCTCAATGGTTACCCCTAGCTGAATGGTGGTACGACACTTCATACCATACAACTACTTGCATGACTCCTTTTGAAGTGGTATATGGAAAAAATCCACCTTCAGTTCTCTCATACTTACTAGGTGTCTTGAAGGTCCAGGTGGTTGACCAAATGCTTACAGTTCGAGAGGATATTCTCTGTACCCTCAAAGAGAATTTGTTCATGGAATAAAATTGCATGAAGCAATGAGCATATCAAGGTATCTTTGAATTTCAATTTGTAGAAGGGGATCAAGTGTTTCTTTGAATGCAACCTTACAAGAAAAATTCCCTAAAGGCCGAGCATTTTCATAAGTTGGCGCCCAAATTTTATTGTACTATCAGTTAGCTTTGCCCAGTCATTCTAAGCTACACCATGTTTTTAATGTTTCATTCTTAAAGAGGATGATTGGAACTAAGTGCCAAATTCAAACCAACCTTCCTGATTTGGATGAAGAAGGATCTATTTGGCTACAACCGTAAGCAGTTTTGGACCAGCATGAGCGTCGCCTACATCAACAAACCAGCAAGGAAGTGTTGGTCCAGTGGAAAGATACAACTCCAACAGATGCCACTTGGGAGCCAACTACCATTTTGCAGAAATTTCCACATCTCAAGCCTTGAGGACAAGGCTGTTTTTAAGGGGGAGAACATGTTAAGGACCTAACCCTCACGTAGGTAGAACAATATGTTCGTATGTAATAAAGGTCAACATTAATAAGGCCTTCCAATAAAGTAGAATAAGTCGAATGTAAGAAGACCTAATATAAGCTTCTGCGTCTAGAAGGATCTTCCTCTAGATGGTTCTTTTGATAGACATATTTAGTATAAATAGGAGTCGAGGGTATGAGAACCCTATCTTGGATATTATTGTAATATAACTCTTCTCGACTGGAGGTTTCCCCCTCGAAGAGGCTCGTGAACATTCCTTTAAGTAATGTAAGTGCTCTTTCTGGTGTTATTCTGTTATCATTTCAGTATTATTGCGATGTTATTCTGGTTATATTGTTGTTCATCTGCCATTTCTAGCATTTTATTTCTGTTATGGATACTTTTTATATATGGAATATTACAGATAGTGTATACATGCAATAAGAATTGATTAATGAATTGCATATAATCCTTATTTGATGCAACTAAAGACATAATAGGAGTCAATTAAGTGACTTGTAAGGGTTTATTCTACTCATTTTTCTTCTACTGATAAAGATGGGAGAAAAATTTGACTTGAAAGAATCGGAGAAAATATATCAAATAGTATCGATAACAAAAAAAAATTGTAATCATGAAACAAACACAATTGTACATGAATATCCTCTATTATAAAATCAACAATATTATACTTGATCCAATATGAACCAAATGGTGGAATCATAAGGTACAAGGGCTGAGATAAGAATAGTTGACCAAGTAGGAATAGGGTTGTTCATATTTTGGGTTTCCTAGCTTGCCAATTCCTTTTCTTTCAACAACACAACTTGATTTGAATGAGGTTGAAAAGTATCCCAAAATAAGTTGACCTGACAGTCAAACTCTTTAGAATTACTACCAGACCTTTATGGAGGAATAGACTTCTGATGAGACACGATTTTCTCTTTCTAACCACAAAATAAGGATTTTGAGAGTATGGTAGAAAATATTTGAACGTATCGGTTTAGAAACAAGAACGAAAATGACAAATTCTCTCTTATATTTTCATATTAATATGGAAATATTGTGCACATGTGAAAGTTGACATATTAAGTTGGTTGTAGGCTTAACTATTGTGTCAAATTTAATATAAATAAATGAAATAAAACAACGGATGAACCCATATTTCAAACCATTCATTATGAACGATTATTATTTTCTTTGGTGGCATATTATCGCTAAACGCTAGGAAATTGATAGTCCATAAGTTTCTCTTCATCGTCGGATTAAGTGATCGTAAAATGTTGGATCATTTCGGGATGAGAATCATTAAAACCAAATTAAGTACAAACCTAAAATGAATTCGAGCCTTTAGATTGGTTAATCACTTATCATTCGGAAGTGGATGTTCAAATTAACATCTAGGCATCTCTGAACCCAAAATAAAAAAAAGGGTCGTCAAATCACTTGCGTTTACGTCCTTCGATCATTTGTGTTTGCGCTAACACCTTTTTTCCATAAATACATTCAATTTGTCATATCCTTTATCATTGGATCATCATATAACTTCGGATGTGACTCATTTGATTATATGCCATAGCAGTAGTCTAAACGTTCTACCTTTTGGCTATTTTACGACAAATTTTTCCGTTTGATTTTTCCCAAAATCCCGTGATGAATGGTTGGATCTGCAGATTTGAGTGGTTAAGTTTGTATAATCCGAGTGCCCCATGGGGTTTTCAGCATGCTGAATCCATTTATGCATTCAGAAATGCAATTTAAACAATATAAAATAGTGATTTTGTCCAAATTTACATCATCGGATTCCAACCAAAAAACTCAAAAGGTAGAACCTTTAGCCAATGCCTATGCCATATATTTCCACATATGAATACCAAATAAAATCGTCAATCCACCATACAAAACAATTTAGACCATTCAATTAATAATAGGAATTGAAATAAAATTGAATAAAATTTTAAAGTGTTATTTCGATCATCACCATGGATTTTGGATTGCAAACCTTAATTTCCAATTATACAAACTTAGGATAGGAAATTTTAAGAAGTTAAGAAAAATCAAAAGTGTTTACAATAGTACCTTCCAAAAAATGGGACTTTCCGTTCATTTCGAGCATGCTCCCTCCAAAATTCGGGGATGGTTTCCTTTGATTTGAGTAAACTTGTTGAGTCTCACCTTCCTTCTTATTCACCCTTCCAAATAAGGGCTGAATAGTTAATTCAAAAAATATTTACCGATGTGTTGTAGATAAAGGATCCTCTGCAAGAATTTTGTCCTCATCAGCTTGGAAAGCTTTGGGTTCTCACAAGCTATGTCAACTATGAGTGAATTGTTGGCTTTCGACATAAGACCTAGTGAATATTTAGGGATTCTTGCTTAGTTTCATATCGTGATAAGTGGGAAGAGTGTCCTAGTTGATATGTTAGTGGTGCAAGGCTCTTTAGACTTCAATATGCTTTGTAAGCATGATTATGTGTATGCTATGAATGTTGTGGTGTCCATGCACTTTTGAGTTATGCATTTCCCACACAACAGAAGCATTGTTAGTATTTATTAGCTTTCATATGATAATAACCATCCTAATTCATCTTTATTTCAGGCTACCCCTTTGTATTTTCCTAGTTTTCAAGTGGACTATACCCTACCATGAGTGAATTTTGTGACATCTTATCCTCGATGTTCAATTACTTCTGAAAATGAGTGCTTACAATCTTGTTTTGATTCTCGAGACAAGGTCTCATCAATTTATCATGTGATTTATCCAATGGGGGCACGTGAGCCCTTGATTTATCCTATTGGCCCTAACAATCTTGATTTTCCTCTTGATTTTACTCTTACTATTTATGACATCTCTATCCATGGTATTTGTGATTCCTCAAGTCCTCATCTACAAGATTTCTTAGATGTTAAATTTCCTTTGGATGAGTCTATCCTTGAAGCCATGATTATGGATGGTAGACCATGGGAAGACATGCATCGTATATTGTTCTTTCTTCTTGAACTAGAAACTTTATTGGTTGACTATCAAAGAAAACCTTGGCCTAATCCTAGCAATCGGATCTACCTAGAGAAGTAATATGCATAGGCTCTAAGGTTGTGCGGTGCTTTGTACCATATTGTAATTTTAAGGTTTTTTGTTTTCAGGTTGTGTTTTCCAAATAACAAGTTGTTATCAGAGGTTTATATATTGGTTTTATTAACATCTGGGTGAGTATCATTGGTCATATATATAGGACTTTGGAGACGTTTTGTTTTGGAATTTCTACATGTTGATCCATTCTAACATGTAATGCACTCAAAACTTACATACAGGTTAGATTTTTCCATCCATACATTTTGCATTATCCATTTATTGGTTCATTTTTCCTTAGGATCGATGCCAATGAGCTTCGAAAAAAAGATTTCTTTGTCATTTACAAGTGTTGTAATTTATGTGGTAGAGCCTATTATTCATGGGTGCCCTAGTTGAAACCTTGATTGTAGTTTGGAATACATGCTATAGTATTTTGTTATACTCAGGATACTTGTTTAGTACTGCCATTACTTTGATATTAAGCCTCATAACTTATTACCATTATTTTTATGGTCAACACCCACAAGTCTCCCACACTTATGTGTTAAGATGTTATACTGCATAAAAATTTCCTGCTTGAGATTTTGAGCCTAATGTCGACTTCAATTTGCTTTCACTTAGCCTATTTCTTATGCATTCTCTTTAGTTTCCATCCTTTTCATTTATTACCTTTGAGACTTGACAGCTATATCCATGGAAGAAACATTCCCTCGAGTGTCCATATCCTGCATGTTTTCATTTCATTGAGCATATGTATGTTCCATGTGCTTGGAACTAGTTTGATCGCCTGCGACACTTGTTTCCTCCACTATATCATAACATTCTTTAATTTAATTTGAAGATTTCGTAACGTGAAAAAGACAAAAAAATAAAATACAAAATAATAGGATGGAAAAGATTTAAGTTCTCAGTCTCGAAATAGTCATGTTGCCCTTGAAAAATGCACTAAATTTTGAGTCTTTGTCTCAACAGATTGGGTTTTTAGTCTGGCCTTAGGAAATTGAACCTTGATCATTGAGTCTTTAATAGTTCAACGATTTGATATTACATTCACTATGGATATTCTATTGATCCCTTTGTGTCACAAACTTATGTCATTGTTCATTCTTTAGTCTATGCTACCCAAGTCACTTTTGTGTCAGGGTTTTGTTTAAGGTAAGTTTTAATATGCGTCGGACACTCCTTATAAGTAATGAATTTTCATGTCGGCCTTCCCATGTCAAGTAATTCTCAAAATGGGGAATAATCTTTGTATTATACTCATGCCAGTATGGAAGGTCCCCATTGACTTGTTATTAGACGATCATCTCTTATCGGATCTAAAACATTGCTCTAAGATTTTGACCTAGAGTAGCACCCTGGGCCATTTTTCATCATCGATAGGTTACCTTGCACTCAATAGATGGAAATCCATCATTGGTCACTGATTGAGCGATTCCTGATGTGTTCGACGTCGAGATATTTATTCACACTTTAGTATTTTTTTAGTACCTTGGATTCCATTTTCGTCATTGGTGGAATTTCTTGCCTCTGTCAATGGTTTTCATTATTGGAAATTACTCAGAGGGTCTCTTCCATGCATTATTCCATATTTTGGATTTGAGAGACATACCCAATGGCGTGTCCATCCAATATTTCATCTGATTCCTTCAAAATATTTCACCTTCTATTGTTCCTTGTGTTGGATGATGGGGGATGCCTTAATTACTTGCTTGTAATGGATGTCTTCCCATCAAATTTGGCTCATTTACTCTGGGATCAATATCAAGAGTATTTTTAATACCTTGGGGCTTGCATTCATCACTAGAAAGTTCCCTCATTATTGACAGTGGGAATACATCAATTTCCCTTGATCAATAGATTCTATAAGTGTTCAACACCATCTAATTCATTCACACTTGCTAGAATGTACTAGGTACCTTGATGCCCATTATCATTATCGATGGGTTATCTCATGTTTTTTAATGACCTACATTGATGACCAGTAATCAAATGGTGTCTCATTATGTTTCACATCAGTTCATCTATTCATATGGTGTATAATAGTACCATCGACAATTTGTTTTGAATACCTCGGTTCTGTTGTAACATCACCTCTTTTATGATCCTACCTGACTTGTATTAAATATTACCACCCCTTTACATGACATTGTCACTAGAGGAGGATAAATTTATTCATCTCTTTTATTCCAATTATTCTCCTTCAATTTTGAGTAATGGATCCACTATGTATCTGTCCGTGGCTATGATCTCTTATGACAAGGATCCAATGTGTACCCATTTTTCTTGGCCATGATCATTTCTTCTATAAACATTTAATGGATCCACAATGTAATTGATTTGGTGGCCATGATTTCATCACTCTTGAGTATGGGTATGCCTGCCTCAGGAAGAGAGTAATAACATACTTTATTTCTTCCGCAAGTTATGTTCTAGTATGGTGTTTGACGAAGTTTGCTTCGGCCTACTCCATAGTATCCTCCTATATTGTATAATGTATTTCGACCATAAAATACCATTTTGACCACACACATTAGGGGGAATATGTTACAACATATTTTTCCACATCATTGAATAAATGCACTTGTTGGTATGAATATTAAGTCCATTTCCCAATTGTAGACTTAATTTCCCCTATTTCCTCCTTAGAATATTTAAAAAAAACTCTCTTTGGCTATTCATATACTTCATTTTCTCTGAAAAGGTGCATATGCAACATGGTATATGTTCATTACCCTTCAATAGATATGATATGAATTTATTTGACAAAAACAAATATAAAAACATTTTTTTTTGGGTGGAGTTCATGGGTTTCTCTTGGTTCATTACCTCCTATAACCCTTGTATAATTACTCCAAATGAATTTTTGAAGTATAAATACATGCCATTGGGTAGAGGAGAGGAGGAATCCATTGAATCATCATTATGCAAGCAAATTTTTGCTGAGTCTGCAGGCCCATTATCTGAGGTTTTAAGATTTTCCTCTTCATTTCTAGAAACCCCTATTTCCAACACCTTGCTCATCAATCACATTTAGGAAGAGACTCATTCTATTTCCTTGAATTGTATAGATAGATTATTCAATAGGTACAATACATATTTAGTGGTCGAGTTTTAAGGAATCCATATATTTGTGTAACACACCTGACCCCCTAACCCTTCCTTAGGTTGATGGGATGTCAAAATATCTCTTTTCTTTCCTCTTAATTGCCTTCCTTAGCTATACCTACAAATCTAAATATGAGCTCGTAGATGGAATGATTGTAAGCATGCTACGACCTTTCAAAGTTTCTTCAGGATTTTTCATCATGATGACGTCACCACATATAAGTGGACCTATCCAACACATTTAGAATGACATCACCAGTCTAGTAGCACACACGTGGACGTATACAGTGCTTACTCACTGATGTGTCCTACTATTTAACAATCAAACATATGCCTTCAGGCTCCCAATCCTGGAACACTAGAAGAGGTTCTCACCCCCACAATACCATGGCCAGACTCAACTCCATAAGGTATAAACTTGGTTGCACACCACAAACTCCCTGTGACCCATATCCTACAAGGCTTGATGCCTCACACTCATGACCTCTACAACATAATGCACCCATGAATCCTTTAGTAGGCCAAAATGCATGATAATGAGCTCTCCCATGAGATTGGATGGTATAGATATATTGCAATCAATGGTTCATGTCTCTCTATAGAATACAACTTGCTCGAACCATAAATTCTTCCACTCATCCCAATCCTATTATAGGAGGAAACCTGTCCTCTTCTACATGTCACGTGGAACGTGGAAATATTTGATATATTGGCTCTTTCTGATGTGCACCCAATAATCAGTCTCCACCTATCACCTAACTGATGTGTCACCCACATTACCACTCACTTACATGGAATCATGCTATGGATCCTTGTTCCACATCCAACACTCTTGAATTAACACATGTGCCTGAAATATCAGAAGACTATCAAGCTTGTCAGTCAACAGTCTAGATTCACATGGCTTTCCAAAATCACACAATCATTACTTAGCCATTGGACCCTATAGATATGATGATATGGATGACATATCCATCGATCCAATGACTCCTATCATCCATGAGCTTCTGCATGTGACCTTTTTCAGTAAGGTTCACACTGCCAATTTCTTGGTTCCTTCATAGCCCACAACTCACACAACAATTGGATTTCTTCCCTATAGACTCTTGATCCAGGTGGATATTGGTGGCCAACCACCTGTTCTAACTAGATCCTCTTATCGGTTTTTAGTTCACCATGTTCTTATGCACTTCTTTGTAATTGTGGGACTTAGACCTCTAGGGCTGTCTAAAGCTCTACACATATTCCAAGTGGATACTAGTGGCCTCCCACCTAATCCAGCTGGATTATTTTGTATGTTCTCATGTCAAAACATCTTGTTGTACTTCTAGGTCCATTTTGGGGCCCTAAACAATGTTATTTTTTCTCTCCATAGTCAAACTATTTGACGTCATAATGTGTAGTTAGAGTTTGACGTCATAATGCGTAGTTCTTGAAAATACCTTTCCAATGGGATATCATGTGCCTAAAATAGAGATCGTATGAAAAATTTACAACCCTAGAAAGTTAATGTACTAACTTACCCAAATGGGGCCCACATGAATTTTGGCGTTTTATCTCCTAGGGTTAGGTTTTCAGATGTCTAGGGTTTTGGCTTTCCTGTTTATCATAAAAAGGCCTTCATAGCCTCATTGCAATCTTATTATTGCGAATGAGTGTAGTCGTCCCATCTCTTCTCAGAGATAAAGCTGCCACCATTCTAGGGATTCTTGCACTCTGTATTTTTGCAGTCTCTTTACAATTCTTTCATTAATAGAAATCAAGTATTGTTGTATTTCTCTGTTTCTGGAAATTTTCATGAGTGTTTCATTGGAATATCTCTTCTTTCATTTCATTCCGAAAACAAATCTGAATCATTGGTATCAAAGCAGGTTTTTCTTGATTATTTTTGAGCGCATGTCCTTGACGAGGTCTGAGTATATACAATTGGGTATGGAGTTTTTCTCTCTCAAGGAAAATCACTCTCGCACACCCAAGAAACCCTCGATGGTGACATAAAATAAAGACGGTGAAGCAAAATATTCTATTAACCTGTTGCTTGAGCAAGTTCTCGCGTGACAGAGGGATGAAATGATGGATAATGTTGCACCCATTCTTCAACACCAGCCGAAAGCAACAGGCACATGTTCATCAAGAGGCCATTTTGGAGGAACCTCTCCCTTGATGGTACAATTTAATTTTGATATTCCCATATTTGAAGGTCACATAGATGCAGATGAACTAGAAAAATGGTTAAATCTATTAGAAGGTTATTTCTCTGTTCAAAATTTTTCTGACAGGGAAAATATCACCTTCGCACTCCTGAAGGCTCTCCCCCATGTCAAACATTGGTGGGAAACTTACTAGGATAAATGTTCCACAGAGGAATATGGAATATATGGGGTCGATCCCACTTGGGATTTTTTTTTGGATGCAGTTAAAGAACATTACTATCATGTTGATAACTATGAATATCGGTACATGAGATGGATCACACTGTGGCAAGAGAAGAGACAAATAGTGTTGGCTTTCGTAAATACCTTCCATACCTTGCGCACCAAGATGGGTATCAAAGACTTCGAGTGACATCTGGTTTATAAATACCGTGGGGCTATGTATAGGTACATCCAAACCAAAATGGATTTCCTAAACATCTCATCATTTGGAGCTTCCTATCAATGAGCTGTCAAAATCGAGAATAAATGTAGGCAC
>JASDQU010421725.1:0-10131 GCA_032191745.1 Picea mariana
ACAGTGCGTGGTTATCTTTGAAACAAAAGACTTCCCTGGGTTGATAATTTATGTTTCACTTGGTTGTTTAAAATTAATTAAGCAATTATAGTGACCAACAGTATAGTATTTTCTTTTTACACTCAGTTACTCATGGTGTCTTTAGGGTTTTATTTAAATATTCCATTTTACCTATTGAAAAGTTTATCTAAGATGGAAAAATTCTATCAAAGAGAATTACAAAATCTTGAGACCAACTTATTCCACCATGGCTTAATCTGAATATTGATAGAATATCAACTTGGTAGAATAAGAGATACATGGTATGCCTTTATTACACGAAATATTTTTTTGGAGAAACTCTCACCATTACTAGAAAATCCTAGGCAGGGATGTCTTGAGAGTTCTTAGTTACCTAAGGTTTGTATTGAACAAATTTTCCAGCATGACGATGAGAAGAAAACCCTCCCAATTTCCTTAGATATAAGGGATGAGGAGATTAGGCTCAAGGTTCATTTGAACCCTACTCACCTTTCTCCTGGTATATCTCTCAATCAACCAATTAGACCTCAAGGAAAATTTAGTTCTCCAAATTATTCCGCACATCACTGGTAGCATGACCAAGGAATATCGAACCTATCCTGAATAGTATGATATTGAGTCTATCATGACCAAAATCAAAGGTAAACCTCTAAAGGAGACCGAGAATATGCCTGGAATTATAGGGTCAACACAAACCTCAAATGTATCTTTTGATTCAAACCCTTTGAGGTCGCATCTACAGGATGATGAGAATACAAAAGATAGGGGGATTGTTGATTTTGAAAATAAAAGACAAGGCCACAAGATTTCTAGAATGATCATAAATAAATTTAAGGGATTTTCAAATAAGGATACTCCCATATCTATTGATGACCAAGACTTATCCAATTTCCCAGTGGAAGATCCATCGAATATACCAAGGTCACATGAAAAGTAGCAGTATGACTTTATCGACAATCTATTTCCCTTTCTTGTTGGTCATGACCAATTTCTTAGTATTCATTTCAGTATGAAGGATGCATTCTAAAAAACAATACCTTCATCAAATGACCATCAACATGTGGATCAAAGGGCCAATTATGAAAATTGTGTAAATTATAAATACTAGGCCGAGAGATACCACGCGGTTGTGCCTTACCTCCAAATGAATCTTAGCCAATTACAAAGGGAAAATAGGGATTTAAAGAGGCAGAACCAAGTTTTGATTGATTAGAAAGGACAAAGTTCAACCTATGAAAATAAAATATCAAATAATTGTGAATCTACAACAATGAATAGATCCACAGGTTCGATATTGTCATCAATTCTAACTTGCAGAATTCGTCAAACTCAAATGCCTAAATTTAGTGTTCAAATGTTATCATTTTGCTTGTAAGTTTCAAATTATTTAATTTGTTTTACTGAATTGATTTTGTTTTCTTTATTAAGACAAGCTACAGAATCAAATATTATGTAGCTTGCTCTTTTAATATCTTATGATTTCTAATTAATTTCTAATTTTCATTTCTTTTTCTTAGGATTTTGTTTTTGGCAAAGCACTCTAAAACAACATGGATATGACTTGTGGATGTAATCAAATCTAGTTACGGTTTGTTCTCATTGAAGATATCATAGAATCATTCTCAAATGACCACTAGTTTCTATGTTTAAGTGTCCAATCAACAAACTTGATCCAAGTTGTTGTAAATCATTGTGTATCAAAACTTATTATTCCTATTTTTGTTATGAGTCGAAATATCTTTTGAAGATTGCTCTTATCCTTAGAGAATTTACAATCTGTTATGGATTGAGGTCTTGAGTCAATTTAAAAGAGTAGGATCTCGATGGGTAATGTGGGGGGGCCATGGAATATCAAATTGACTCTGGATTGTAATAGGAAGACAACACACAATGTTTTTCTTCATACATTTGTTCTGTAAGTAAATTTTGGATGTCTTAATATAATATCAGTTTCTTTAATTTATGTGTTCGCTATCTTCCACTATAAATTTATCTATTGAAATCTCGGATTTTGTCCATGTTTCATTAATACATTGCTTAAGTTATTATCATATGAATTTACATTTGAAAGTGTTATTCGTTCTCCCATCCTTATCAATTCTTTGTGGATTTTGAATCAAAGCATGTGTTAGATGTATAGGATTTTTCTTCTACAGATTACATGTGCTTTACTATTTCTTTTGACGAAATGTTTTTCGTTAATGGAAATCAAAACTATTGTTTCCAAAAAAATAATTGATCTCACAATTGTTTCCTTTCCTTAGCTGTATCAAATCTATGTTTTTATGTTGAAATTTCTTTCGTCGGAATTTCGTTGGGCTTGAATTGCAATGTTGTCTGTCAGAGAATTTCTTCTTATAGGTGGACAATATAAGAAATATCTATATGGAAGGATTAAACTATTAGATTGCAACTCTGCTCCTCATCATGATATGTTAGTGATTTTTCTTTGTCATATTTCGGTTGTGTGGTGTGTTTGAATGTAAATCTCTTACAATAACGATCTATTTCAAATACTTTGATCAGTTAAATGAACCATGTCATAACTTACATTCAAAATCATTTAGTTTAGTCTGACAATTAGCTTAATTTGAATATTATTGTTTCAGTTTGATTAAAATTAAAATTATTTTCTTTCTTTTATTATTTATAGATATTGTTTAGATTGAATTTTCCTGGGATTTAGTTCCATTATATATTAAAAATTCTCTTTTTCACAAGGTTTTTTGGGAAATATTGTACCTCTGTCCATATTGTAAATCTCTATATAAAGTAGATAATGATTTGTTAATCCATGTAAACATTAGTGGTTTGTTGGTTACTAGTTAGAACCTATAGGAAAACCTTCTCAAATCTCTTTCTTTTGATAGAGGAGATTCCGTTATTAGCTAACATAACCATTAAACCTGTCAGGGACAACCATTCCAAACGACTTGGGTCTTGCTTTAAGGACCTCAGACTGGGTTGATCCCTCTTAGTTGACGAGTGGTCACTTCTTCCCGTTAACAAATGGAATTAGAAGAAGGGCATGAAAAATATTGATGGCAAGAGGAGGCCATAAAACACCCCCAACCAACCGCTCTCCAATAATTACCCACAGTTGTTCTTATCCTTCTGACACAACAAACGTTGCTACCTCCTCACAACTTTATCCTATTACCACACCACCTCCTTGTGTTTCTTATACCACAATTGATTCTTTTACACCTCTCATGCTTAGACCCAGGATAGATGAAATAATCCAAAACTCCCATCGGGTATTAACAAGAGCTCAAGCTATATTAGCAAGGATACAAAATCTTGGGTATCAGTTGTCTCAAATAAATAACCCATCTATCACTCCTTGGGAAGGAAATTCCCCTTTTATCGGTACACCCAATTAAAGGTTGCATAATATTTAAACTAGCCAAGTGGATCCTAATCTTACACTATAAGGACACAATCATCTTTATCAAAACGAGACCAATATAGTCATAGGTGAAATTGAAGCTCCAACAAAAAAACACCCCGATTTAAGTGCAAGAGGATCTGGTTTACCACCTTCACCACCTGACTCAACTCCATCGTCTTCTAGTGACGATTCATCAGACGAACAAAACTATGGAAATTCCTATGCGTAGAATTAAAAACTTCACATTCCTCACAAACATCATATCAGATGGAAAATAATCATGCCAAACCATGGTTTGACTAGGATGTAGTGGCCATTCTAGGTCAACAACAACCACTACCCAAACACCCTGAGAAGTGGTTACCCAAGTTTGATCCTGACAAAAAGCAATCTACAGATGATCACATAAAAATAATTATGCTTGATATTATATTAAGGAATGTGGAACATGAATATGTCATTTGTAGGTTGCTTCCTTACACCTTTGAGGGAAAAGCCTCCGCATGGTACTTTGCGCAACAACCTCATATTATACCTTCCTAGGATCGCTTTGAAACCATATTTATTGAAATATTTGGTGATGATAAATCGCCTGAATTTTTGGTGATGGAATTTTCCAATATGAAGATGAATTCCAAGGAAAAGGTTAAAGACTTCAACCAAAGCTTTCCAAATTTGAAAAATAAAATTCCTGTTGAATTAATGCTTGCAAAAAATCTTATTGTTGCATATTATGCTAAGGCCTTTCCTATCACCACTGCAATGTGGGTTAAGAGATCCCAAAAGAGAACTCTCTTGGAATCATTCAAAGAGGTTATCTTAATTGAAAAATATATGCTCAGTCTGAAGGATAACATAGGTTCAGACAATAATTAGGCCTCTTCTTCTAAGAAGAATCCTGACCCAACTCCCAACCCACCAAGAGTTAAGAAAAAACAGGAATCCCTTAACCTTGAGAGCATACAAAAATCTCTTCAAAGAATCTCTAATGAAGTCCTTGACATCAAATGAATCACGGGAGAAGGATCTTCAGATAGAGGTGTTTTCAAAGTCCCCTTTAAAATACCACCCCCAAATTTTCCAAACAAACAAACTTCTCCAAATGAAGGATTAAATCTAGAAGGGCTGCAAAATGATTTCCAAGCATTGTTGTCCATAGTTGACACCACCTATGAAGATATAACTAAACAACAGTGTGAAGTTGGAGACGAGGATGAATAACCATGTAATGATGAAGATGCCCCTCCTCCTATTGTAGGTCATTTCTCAGATAATGTATTTCAAGCTAACTTTGAAACCATCCATCAACACTCTTATAACACTCAGAGAAAAGACCAACCAAATAGCCAAGATCAGTCTACTCCTGCCCAAAATAAAAATACAAAATCCAATTCTAAAAAGTAGGTGGAGACACCAAAAAAACTTTCTATTTATGATTTCAACTATGATCCTACTGAAGACTTTAAAAATATCAGGGATAACATATCCATTTTTGAGTTGTTGGAACTTCCTTATATACAACAGAAAATGAAACAAAGTTTAGCTGAAAGTATCAATATGAAGAAGGTTGTTCTTAACTGAGAAGGAGAAAATTTCGATAAAAAGGCATCTGGGTCCATCGTTAATAAGTAGCATCCTATAGACACTCCCTCCTCAACACATAAAAATCCTAATGTTCCTCCTTTTATGTTAACATTTTAGATTTTTAATATGAAAGTCCATAATTGTATGGTAGATTCTAGGGCGTCTTCAAATGTAATGCCTCTTTCTATCTATCATAAAATTAATAATGAATTCAAGCCATCTGATATTAAAATTATTCATCTTGATAGAACAAATGTTAATTGTAGGGGAACTTAGAGATGTGTTTATCAGAATGTCTTCTAACCCTAAAGTGCACCAAGTCATAAACATTATTGTGGAAGGTATTCCTGATGTATATGGGTTGGTTTTAAGTAGGGATTGGTCATATCAACTAAATGGTTAATTTTCTACAGATTGGTCTCATATGTGATTACCTCTAAATGGCCAACCAAATAAACTCAGGATAAATAGAGTGTTTTATATGAAGTACACAGTCACTAGTTTGAATGACCCTAATGAACCCATGGTGATCAATGAGCCTCTCGCAGGAAATCAAAGTATGGACACTTTTTTTGGGAACTTTGTGGCTGAAATATCACCTCTTTCAAATTCAAGACAACAATATGAAGTTGCATCATGTACCAAAGATGTGGTATCAAATCATATTGTAATTAATGTAAATACTGTAAATAAGTTTGTTGATAATGAATTTTGGTCTTTATACTTTGATGGGTCTAAGAAGGAGATGGCATTGGTTTCCTCTTAATATTTCCAAATGGTAATAAGACATGTATTGTATGTAGATTAGAATTTGATTGTACAAATAACGTCTGAGAGTGTGAAGCTCTCATACAAGGGATTAAAAAGGAAATTGACTTGAAGGTCAAAAAATTGATTGTTTTTTGAGACTTTGAGATTGTAGTCAAGCAGGTACATAATGCTATACACTGTGTGTATGCTCATCTAAAAAACTACCAGGCAGAGGTATTGAATTTAATGAACAAGTTTATAGCTTTCAATATAAGTTCGATTCCTAGATCTAGCAATCAAGAAGCAGATTTATTGGCTAATGTAGCATCTAGGTTGTTTCTTGCTAAAGGTTTTTCTCTTGATTTTTTTTTTGTAGAATTAATTTTCAGATCGTCCATTCCTGACAATGTCACTAATTGGCGTGTATTTGATGATGACCAACAAATAATCAATTTCCTCCACATGGAAGATACATTTTAAGGTGCGGTAGTTGAGGAAATCACCCATGATGAAGACCTCTAGAATTTCTCGGTAATTCACAATCAAGGATCAATATAAGATTCATCTGACTTGGTAAAATTTATCCCTAAACCTGTTATCAGGTTAGAACTTTTTTATGATTTTCATGATAAATTTAAAGGGGTTGTAAATTGAAAAACCAATATTTCCTCTATGCAATATGAAATTATTGATTTAGGAACCAAAAGTAACCCCCAGAACATTAATTCAGGCATTGGATGTACCCAACAGGGAAAATAATTTTTTATTAAATTATTCAAGGAATATAAGATGTATTTTATTGGACTTATGACGACTTAAAAACATTTGATCCCAATATAATACAACACATAATCCTAATGAAGTCTTAGGCTCAACCTTTTCAATAGAAGTTAAGAAAAATGCACCCAAATATTGAAACCACTGTTAAAAAGGAATTAAAAAAACTATTAGCCGCCAAGATATTCTTTCATGTCTGTCATACTCAATGGGTATCTAATCTAGTTCTGGTCAGAAAGAAGATTGGGGATATCCGGCTTTGTGTTGACTTTTGTAACTTAAACCAGGCATGTGATAAAGACAACTACCCAGTTCCTCCCATGAAACAAATTCTACAAAGTGTTTTTGGTTTTGAAATGCTATCCTTATTGGATGATTTTTTCAGGATATAACTAGGTACTAGTTTCCTCTTCAGATCAACTAAAAACTACCTTTAGAACCTCGTGGGGCACCTATGCATACCGAAAATTCCTTTTGGTTTGATTAATGTTGGAGTTACCTTCCAAAGGGTTATGGACATTTCTTTAAGTACTGACCTAATAAACCATTATGGTGTCATGTACCTAGATGATGTCGTCATCTTTTTCAATAAAAATATCAGACCACTTATCTCATTTGAGAAGTGTATTAGAACGACGTCGAAAATATGGCATTTCCCTTAATACAATTTTTTTTATTTTCGTTGTTTATCAAGGAAAGTTACTTGGCTTTATAGTTTCAAAAAATGGCATAATGATAGATCCTGAGAAGACTCAAGACATAACTAATATGTTACCACCTACATCTAAAAATACCATGTAGTGTTTTCTCAGGAGGATCAATTTTGTCCGAAGATTTGTTCCTAGCTTCTCTAAAATAGTAAGGCCATTGCAAAACATGATAAAAAATGATGTTGTTTTTACTTGAGGCCCCCAAGAAAAATATGCTTTTAGAACAATTATTAAAGCTATATCAGAAGCACCAACTTTGATGAGCCCAGACTTTGAAAAATATTTTACCCTTTACACTTTTTCCTCTGAAACCTCTTATGTTGTTTTCCTTACCCAAAGGCAATGAATATCATGAGATTCCCATCACATTTATGGGCTCCACCTTCAAAGGAGCATAATTAAATTATCCAGCAGTAGGCAAATAGGCCTTTGTTGTATTCAAGGCAATGAAACACTTTACCTGTTGAAATCCAAAACCAAAGTTATTATTCCTTATCCAACAATTAGGAACATGCTAGTCCAAAAGGAACTCAGGGAGAAGAGATCTCATTGGATGACAACACTTCAAGAGTATGATCTTGAAATCAAACCCTCCCAAATTTTCAGAGGGAAGGGTATGTACAAATTAGTTACTAAATATACAAATACACTTGATGAAGATTCTAATTCAACTAACCAAGGATTTTTCTATCTAGTAAATGATCACATGGGAAGGGTATGTGAAAATTAGTTACTAAATATACAAATACACTTGATGAAGATTCTAATTCAACTAACCAAGGATTTTTCTATCTAGTAAATGATCACATCCAATAGGTTTTAAAAGAAAAAATAACTTCACTGAACTCTGGTTGTTTGTTCATTTTTATTATTTAGTGTATGTGGCTGATGCAATAGACCTAATGAATGCAACATTCTCATACATAAAAAAAAAAATACTTTGTAATTTACATAAAACGAAAATAACTGAAAATTTATAACCATCATACAAAAAAATTGACAAGCAAGAATTATGAATTATGAAATTCGACCTAGTGAAAATTCCTCTTTCTAATTTATTATTCACATATTTCAACAAAACATGTATTTAATCATAGTTTGATGAAGTTCTTGACAACTTAAATTAATAATACAAAATATTAATCATTTCAGCTAATATATGATCCTCCTAATAACTCCACCAAATCTTAACGACATTAAATTTTACAGCATATGCACCTTTTACGATTAATGGATATGACTTTGATTGATTTAGAAAATATCAATAATATTAAATTTACAACATCTTAACCTTCTTCAAGAATAACAAGCATTAATTTGATTGACGTAACGAGTATCTATCATTAACTTCTTAACGCTTATAAGTTTTTGTAATAATACTCTACACACATATAAATTCGTTAAAGGATAAATTAATTTATATGTATAAATGTATTACAAGCATATAATAATCATGTAAAGTTATTCGTTAAAGGATAAATTAATTTATATGTATAAATGCAATACATGCATATAATAATTAGGTAATAATCAGGTAAGTAAATAATTTTAAGTTATATGGGATAATATAATTGGTAAGACACGTGTATACTCTTTTGGTATGGGTGGAGGTCATAAGTTCAAGCCATGTGTCTATGGAGTTGAGGTTTAGCACCCTTACCATCCACGAACGTGGGGAAGTATTGGTGAAAAAAAATACATAGTTTTAGTAGAAAATATATTATGAAATAAAACTTCTATAATGTCAATTGGGTATAGCTTGGATGGTTGAGAGGAATGATTTCTTTTTTTAACAGAAACGGTTGAGATTTTATATATTAAAAAAGAGTAAAATTTTTCACAAAATACATATGGAAGAGTAATGGAATCTATGCTCTTCTCCTAAAAAACTAATTGTTTGTTGAATACTCAAGATGCTGGTACAACCAGTCCAAAGGAAACTGCTATTTTTCCATGTGAAAATGGCTACAAAAATGTGCAAAATTAACAAAAAATTGCAATTCATTAAAAAACCTGATGAGTGATTTTGGAAAAATGTTGGATCTTCCTGAGGATCTATTGGAAGCATTGTTGGGTTCGCCTCTAGATGATGAGTTCCTTCAGATGGATTCTGCCAGACTGGAAATAACGCTGGCATAGGAGGATCCAAGGGGTGTTCATTGCTTGCAACCGAATGGAAGTTTGAAGGGAACCATGACCCAACTAAGTCATTAGAATTCACTAGTTTTTGAGGCTGATTTAGGGGATTTTCCAGTTGTTGTGCAACTGATCCAATTTGCCTTATATTTCTGTTGATTCCTCGAAGAGCAATTGCAAGTTCCTGATTATGTCTAAGTTCTTGCTGGTGTAGTTGAGCCTGTAGATTATCCAATTCATCTCGCAGCCCTTGGTTTTCCCTTTGAAATTCTCTGATCCTAGAGTCTGTTCGCTCTTCCATGCGTCTAACGTCCACACTCAATGAGCAGAATTCCTCCCGCAGTTCCTCTGAGATGCACGTCAGGCAAGAGCAAGGAGCTTTGGATCTTCTCCACATGTTGGCGGGATGGCACTGAATCAAGCTAGTTTGAAAATCACTATTGAAGTGAAGAATGCATACGGGATAAGAAGGATAAGAAAGGAGACCATGATGCAAGCTAAGTGCCCTATGTTTCATTATAGTGGCACTGAGAGAAAGTAGGATAAGCCATAATTGAAAGGGAGGAAGTATCGACGTAAACTTCATGGAACAAGGAACTAAAACTTCCCACAAGCCGAGTGGAGTTTGCACAGGGATGGGTGAGGGAGGTGATGCCATGGGAGTAAGGAAGGGAATCATATTGTACGAGTGGAGCACCATGAGTTTAATAGGGAGGATAGGAAGCTGAGGGGGTTGCACGGGGAGGAGGAAGGGGGGCACAT
>JASDQU010421726.1:0-10125 GCA_032191745.1 Picea mariana
GTGCAGCCTGCGTTATTATTGATCCGGCAGGTAACAAATCCATGATTGCATGTAGGTTAGAATTTGAATGTACTAATAACACAGTAGAATATGAGGCTTTACTGCAGGGCCTCAGAAAAGATTTAGATATGAACATTCAAAATTTGGTTGTCTTTGGCAATTCTGAAATCGTGGTTAGACAGGTAAGAGATTCTATCCACTGTCTATCTCCACATCTTAAAAGCTATCAATCTGAGGTATGGAATTTAATGAATAAATTTTCTTCTTTCAATATAAATTCTATTCCTAGATTGAATAATGCTGAAGCCGATCTATTAGCTAATGTAGCTTCCAAACTCTTTCCTGCAGAAGGCTTGTCCCCGGATGCATTCTCCGTCGAACTGTTGTTCAGGCCATCCATTCTCGACAACATCCCGAATTGAAGAGTCTTCGACGACGATCAGCATATTATTATCTTCCTGCATATGGAAGAAACTTTTCAAGGCGCGGTGATAGATGAATGCACTCACGACGACAATTTGCGCAATTTCACGATAATACCAGATCCGAGGACTCCTGAATCTTCATCGGACATGGTAAATTCGATCCCTAAATCTGTAGTTAGATTAGAGAAATTTTACGATCTTCAAGATAAATTCAAAAAATCGGTCAACTGTAAAACCAATAGTTCCTCTTTATCATATGAAAAAGTGGGGTGTTCTGAACAAGAAAAAGATGCATTTTTTAAATTGTTTAAAAAATTTAAAGATGTGTTTGCGTGGACGTATGATGACCTTAAAAATTTCGACCCTAACATCATACAACATGTCATTCCTATGAAATCCCAAACCTTGCCCTTTAACCAAAAATTAAGAAAAATGCACCCTAAGCTCGAACCGACCGTTAAAAAAGAATTGAATAAAATCCTTAATGCTAAGATAATTTTCCCAGTTAGGCACACTCAATGGGTTTCTAACCTTGTCCCTGTCTAGAAGAAAAGTGGGGAAATTCGACTATGCATCGATTTCCAAAACCTTAATAGAGCGTCTGATAAAGACAACTATCCTATCCCACCCATGGAACAGATCCTTCAACAGGTATCTGGTTCTGAAAGACTATCCTTATTGGATGGTTTTTCAGGGTACAACCAAGTCCTGATGTCTCCTCCAGACCAACTTAAAACTACCTTCCGCACTCCATGGGGCACCTACGCTTATCGAAAAATTCCCTTTGGATTGATTAATGCCGGTGCCACTTTCTAGAGAGCGATGGACATCACTTTCCTAGGCTTAATCAATCAATCCATCATAGTTTACTTAGATGATGTTATTGTATTCTCAAAAAACAAAACCGATCATCTAGCTCATTTGAGAGCCGTTCTAAAGCGATGTCGTAAATACGACATTTCCTTGAATTCTAAAAAATCCATCTTCGCGGTAGAACAAGGTAAACTCTTAGGATTTATTGTGTCAAGCAAAGGAATGATTATCGACCCCGAAAGGACTCAAGAATTTAATTAAGAAAGATGCACAATATCATTGGGGACCCCTAGAAAATCAAGCCCTAAAAAATGCCATAATAGACGCTCCTTCTCTCATGAGCCCCGACATTTTACAAGATTTCACACTCTACACATTTGCTTTTGACCGTTCCTACGCTGTAGTTCTAACTCAAAAGAACGCTGAAAACAATGAAGTACCCATTGCCTTTATGAGCTCTGCTTTCAAGGGCGCTGAACTTAATTACCCAGCGGTAGATCAATAAGCCTACGCTGTTTTCAAATTAGTCAAGCATTTCCGGTCTTATCTTTTGAAGTCTAGGATGAAAGTTATTGTCCCTTATCCAACCATCAGGAACCTGTTAGTGCAGAAAGAATTAGGTGAAAAGAGGGCGAACTGGGTTACCTCCTTACAGGAGTATGACATAGAAATTACCCCAGCTCAGATAGTGAGAGGCCAAGGGTTATGCAAGTTAGTTGTTGATTCAGTAGCAGGACAGCAAGAATAAAACGACATGTCAAACCTAGGATAGCACGATCAAAATGCAATCTACTGTGCACAAAACTCTGTCAGTCCATGGTATGACGATATAAAATTCTGTCTTGAACATGGGTCAGCCCCCCGTCACCTGGATCCTACTAAAAGAAGAGCGTTAAGATTAAAGTCTGCCTCCTTTCATTTGATTAATGGTATTCTGTTTCGTCCAAATTTTGATGGCGTACTGATGCGCTGTCTTGAGAAAGACGAAGCAGAAAAAGTATGACTAGAGTTGCATGCAGGAGAAGCTGGTGGGCATTTTGGTGGAGACACCACTGCCCATAAAGTTTTGAGAGCCAATTATTACTGGCCCACACTTTTTAGAGACTCCCATGCCTTGTGTCGTAAATGTATTATTTGTCAAAAAGCATCAGGGTGGTTACAGAAACCAGCCTTTCCTTTGTAGCCTTTTTCAGTAGACTCTCCTTTTCAGCAGTGGGGCCTTGATATTATAGGTCCAATCAATCCACCATCCTCACAAAAATATAACTTTATCATAACATCCACAGATTATTTCACCAAGTGGTCTGAAGCTACCGCATTAAAAATTGTGCTACCGCATTAAAAATTGTGAATACTAGTAAGGTAATTGCCTTTTTAAATTCGAATATTATCACTCATTTTGGTATCCCTGACTGTTTAGTATTCGATAACGCTTCTTATTTTTCGTCTCTTGAGATGAGCGATTTCTCTTTAGAAAAATGAATTAAATTGAATTATTCTGCCAGTTATTACCCCCAGGGAAATGGATTGGCAGAATCAACAAATAAGAATCTAATTAAAATTATCAAGAGAACGGTATCTGAAAATCACAAAAACTGGCATAATGCGCTGTTAAACGCAATTTGGGCTGATAGGGTAACACCAAAAACTATTGTAGGTAACTCTCCCTTCTTTCTCGTTTATGGCAGAGAAGCAATTTTTCCACCACACATTCTTCTTCCCTCACTATAGCTATCGTAGAGAATACAAGAAGAAGACTGTCCCCCATTGGAAAATCAAATTAATGCCTTAATGAAACTAGAAGAGGTAAGAGCCCAAGCTAAACGTAAGTTAGATCAGCATCAACTAGTGGTCAAAACCTGGTTTGATTCTAACTCTTCCTCTGATAGAAACTTCGAAGTAGGTGACCTCGTCTTGAAATAGGACAAACCGCATGAAGGAAAGGGAGAGCACATGAAATTTTAGAACTTATGGCTTGGACCATTTTTAATTGCTGAGAAACTGGGTCCCAGCTCTTTCTGATTGCAGAATCTAGAGGGGCATCCTGACACCTATCCGGTGAATGGCCAATCTCTGAAAAGATACTTCGCTTGATGACAACCCTTTGTATACTATGTACATATTTTTCTTTTGTTTGCCTTTTTTTCATTGTTTTGGCTTTGATTTTTTTTCTTTTTCGCTTATCAGTTTTGTTTTTGGAAATACACATACCTGAATTTTGGAACTATTTAGAAAAAGAAAACAGAAAATTCTTTCACTGAAACGACTGCTGAAAATTGTGTAAACATCAATTATACACTTCTGAAATTTACATCTGTGTTGGCAAAAACTATTGTTTGAAAGAAGTTAACTGATCTGTGAGTAAAGCCTGTCATGATCATCTATTATCTTCTTACGCTATCCCTGTTCCTTAAAGGAACAACTCAGAAGATGTCTCCCTGCTTTAGAAGGTTGGTTCTACAAATAAACCATCTCTGGATCTTAATGAAGGACAGTTCTAAAAAATTCTGTTGAGGTCTGTAAAAAATATGTTAAAATATCATAATTTTCAGCGTCACCCCGCTCAACTATTTATCTTTAAAAAACAAAATAAATCATTAAAAGAGCCGTGGGAAGTGCTTGTAAACCCGTCGGGATGCTGAACAGGTCTACTGGCAGTGGGTAAATGCATGCATGATGCCAAGACAACTTCACCGGGGTACTGAACAAGCCTGATGGAAGCGAAGCAATGTCAGGTAAATGAAAATTTGCAAATATGAAATCTCTGACCTTAAAATGTTCTTTATTCTGATCTGGAACTTCTAGGCAGGATACATATATTAGAGTGGGTTAAATGACAATCCTGTCGAGGCTATGGATGCTTGCTGGCAGCAGTGGCCCTGTCAACAATATTGGAGATTTTATCTTTAATATCGTGGCTTGCTTATCTTAAGACTGTTATCAATTTTCATCCTTTAAACACTGCTGGAATATTTGATCATTGATGATGTTTAAACAATTTTATGGTTATTTCTGTTGGAATTATTCTTGTTATCCTAATCTGAATTTGTTCTTTTGGCAGAGATAATTGCTTCTACCAGTGTGTCGCCATTGTTGGCACCCAATTTGCATATTTATCCTATCCTTATAAAGCTGCCTACACAAGTGTTTTGCAGCCCTTGATTTTCATCGCAATCTTTGAATAAAAAAGATATTATTATTTCACGCATTCGCACACCTGCCTTTGTTCTCGTTTTCACGACTGCAAGTGTAAAAACACTGATTTCGAAGTCATGTCAATGGCATTAAAATTGTCACTGGATTATTATGGTTTCTCTTTCCTATATGTTCACTACATTCCCAATTTAATTATAGTCGGACAGTTGGAAAGACTTCAAGATCTTTACTCCTTTGGCATTCTGTTATTGTTAATATAATTTCATTTTTATAAGATTGTGATGATATTATAATGACTATCATTGAGTCCTTAATACATTGGTGGTTTGATGTTCTATAGTCTTTCATCGATTTCCTTGACACATTGGTTTCATGAAAACACATTGACGTTGTGGTTAAACCCTTGGTATAATCTTTTCATACAACACATATTTGATATGATCGAACCCTTGGTGTTGATTTCGAATCATTGTTTTGGTTTTAAAACTATGCAAACGCTATGCTTAAGCAAATGTTGGGTCGACTTACCATAGTTTTCATCTATGGTTTGAATGGCATTACTTTAACGCATGCAATAGTGATTTGAATCACCATATGCACCGTCGGTTGTACTTATGGAAATGACTGTTTTTCATGGGTTGATCTAGCTCTACCACCCTCGCATATTCGGGCATTAATGCCTCACCCCTATCCCTGGTTAACTATATTAGTTTTTGGGTAAGCCTGTGAGCTATTCGATCCTACGAATACCCTGTCCAAACCCTTTCCCATTCACCCAGCTCATTGTGTGCTCCTGTCTATGGCACCGGTGGTGCGCATAGAGCCAAATGGTAGCCAAACACTCCTGCTATTCGACAATGCCCGTAAAGATTTGAAAAATAACGGCTGGCTGGTGTTTATCCAAAGGTTTGAGGGTTTTAACCTTTCGGTTGCCCAACAATTCTCCCTCACCTTCGACAGATGCAGGGCTAAGGTGGGAGACATACAACTCGAGCTAGATGAGGAATTTGTAAGCTCAGCTACAGGACTACCAGCCACAGGGAAAAGGTGGTTTAAAAACTCCAAAGTAGACGAGGTGTCGTGGCCACTCCTATTCAGATCAAGGAAGATTGTTTCCTGTGATAATGGTATGCCTATTACTACCCTCAAACCCAGGTGGAACGATCTTTTGGCAATTGTTAAACAGTTTGTGACCTATGAAGGTTGGTATGGCTTCGTAGTTCTGTATCATCTTTGGTTGTTGATGAGTTTTATAGGATACCCTCTGAACATGACACATTATCTCTTGCGTAGTCTTTACAAGATGTCCAAAAGATTCAAGTGTGAGAAGGATAATAGCAGCCTTTTTCATCACTGCTTGATCAAACTTATTATCGTCCACCATTTGAGTCTTAATGGTGACTCTTGGAAAGCCTTCCTATCTAGGAATGGATTTGCCACTCCTAAGTCTGTCCAAGTGGACAAGGTTGTGGTTACTGAAACATTGGTTGGACTAGCCGTGCCACTTCATATCCTTCTACCCCCTGTCAAACCCTCAGATTGCCCTGACATAGACCTACCCGATACCGTGGCCGACCCATGTGCTAAAGAAAATATTAAAGCCGTGAAAAATCCTGTGAGGAAGAAAGGCAAAGGTGACACTGCTGTCAATAGTAAGGGGAAGAAACATGCTCAATGGATATTGAGATGTGCTAGGAACAAACCCAAGAAAAATGTTGACCAGAAGCCAATAGTGCTGAGTGAGGACTCAGACTCCGAAGTTGAATGTTTCCTAGCCGAGGAATACCCCAATTCTCATGGCCTATGCTCTAAGGAACCTTATGACTTTGTTTCTAACTTACCTCCTTGCCTTAAAAATGACCCAAAATACCCGAGAATTAAGCTGCACAAAGAAACCCCTGGTAACTTGAACAAACCCTCGCCTGTGATACCAAATCCCGATCAACCACCATGTACCCAATGCAATGCTTGGCTAGAACGTTATTACACCGACGTTCCCCTATTGCAATGAAAGATCAAATCGTTAGAGGAATGGGTGACAGTGCTGTCGAAGGAGAACGATAGGCTTAAAGCCAATGAGAAGAAACAAAAAACCACCGGTTCAATTGTCTTCAGGAATGTCGAAGTAGCAACGGCCTTTGTCAATTAAAAATTATCATGACCGAGTTATTTTCTTACTGCCCAAGTATGTGTTTCGACATCGATTTTGCTTTATGAGTTTGCTTGAATTAATATAATAGATTGGGTTTTGATTTCGATTACTTCTGTTTGTTTAGATTCAAAATTGATTCTGTTACTTTCGATTTTGTTATGAATCATGTACAGTAGATTCGTTTTGCTAAACTCAGACACAACTATGATTTGGTTAGTATGATTTTATTGTTCTCTAATTAGTTTAAAAGATTGATTTGTTTTCGATCAGGCTTGCTTTTGATTAGTTCTGCTTGCTTTTAATAGACTAAAAATAATCCTGTTGACTTCAATTTACCAAAAACGATTTTGTTTTGTTTTGAATGAATATTTTCGCTTTGATTGCATTCGATATGTACAGAGAATTTATTTTCTAAAATAGGACACAACTGTGTTTTGATTGATATGATTCTGCATTAAGCATAACGATTGTGTCGCCCCAAACTGGTTCGATTCATTTCTTTTGGCTTGATTTTGAGACGATTCTGTATGCTTGGATTAGCATGGTCTTTCATGTATGTAATGCATCAATATTAAAGATTGGTTTGACAAATACGACGTAATCTATTGATTTGCAAAATGACTCTGTTAGTTTTGATTTTGAAAAACGATTCTGTTAAGTTCGGAGTGACATATTTTGTCTCTATTGAATTCGTATGGAAGACTTGGCTAAATCGATTATAGTCTGTCTTGAAATTGGTTCAGGAGATGATTTCCTTGGTTCCCAAACTGTCAATCGATTCTGTATGTTTCGAATTGGTAATAAAAGCTGTTTGACAAATCCCACATATCCTGTTATCATTTGATTAATTCAATTACGATTTCATTTGTTTCAATTTGCATACAATTTTTGATTTGTTGTGGTATGAATGATTCGCTTTGTTTGGAATTAGTAAATAAAGATTTGGTTTAATAGGTCCAATATATTTCTGTTAGTTTTGGATTGATTAAAAATGATTCTGTTTTCAAATTAGACCAGCTACAGAATCGCAAGATTCTGTAGCTGGTCTTAAAAATTAGATTTTTGTCAATTTTATCAATAAAACATTATCTAAACTTCTGCATTCTTGTCTACTTACAGGTACCTAGGAATTTCATTGACAAATTGGACATGTTGTAGAAGTTTAGATATAGTTTTCAGTTGTTAGTCATAGGCAAAAAATAGGGACTTGGGAGATTATTCCCAGATTTTTTCTAAACTACTTTGACAATTCCCATAGGGATGTTTTACCCTATGGGAGGTAATTGACCCATCATCATCACTGTTGGGAGAACCAGACTATGGATTTATAATAATACAGACTGGGGTGAAAGTTGATGTCTTGTAACAGCTTTAGCTTTCAATATATCCAACTTTTATTTCAAGTTTTCTTTGTATCAGTTTGCAATTAATTATCGACTACTTTAGCTATCATGATTCATTGCATGTTGATGTGATTTGGTTTATGTGTTATCCATATCTGATCTCTCTTATTTAGAATAAAAAATTACAACATTTACTTTGTTTCAATTTAATGAACTAAAGATTTATCTTCTTTGTTAATTGAACTGTTATGTACAAATCTTGCACAGGGATTTATCTAACTGTGATGATTTGTAAATTATAAGATTGCTGTAATTTTTTAGGTCTTGTTTGTCCTATCATTTATATTTTAAGAGCACAACTGCTTCTTGTTTACGAGAAGCTTGTGGAGAACCTGGTGTGGGTTTCCTCCCACCGAACAGCTAAATCAACTATTGCATACAGGACAAACCTGAAGCGTTACTTCAGGTCAGATTGCTATTTGTTATTTAATAGTTAATTTATTAGTGTTATTTAAGTAGTTTAGATAGATATATATATATATATATAGTTCATATTTGTAGTTAGAATTATTATTTTAGTTGCTTAGCGTAGATAGTTTTTATTTAATTTCTTTCTCATAAAATTATAAAAAATCGAAAAACAATAGTTTTGTTGTCTTAGGACAGTTTACAAATGATTTTTGCAGGTTTTCATTTAAATCTGTAATCTGTAAATACTGTATATTTGTAATTAGATCTGATTCTGTTGATAATTGAACATTTAATTTTATAGAATTATTGTTGTATAATTTAGGTTATAGACTGTATATATGTACTTTAGATTTGTTGAAAAGTCAACAAGAAACATGTGTCTAATTTAGTTTTCCCTTAATTAAATTAGACAATAAATATTAATCTATTATCTCATTCATAACTGAGTGATTTGGAATTGTAACAGAATTACAAGTGTAGTTAAGTGAGTTAAGATTCGTTGTATTAGTGCAAGTTTAGTGAATTAACTATTCATTAATTCACAATCAGTTAACTCGCATGCAACTGAAGACTTTCCATGGTTAACTACATGCATGTCATTCCAATGGACACCAGTTGAGATAACAGGTGAAAGGGACAATTGGATATCAGTTGTGATTTGTTCACACATGCAGTGGATATTCTTATGAGCATGTGCAAACGATTCATTCGATTCGTTGTGAGAATTCAGATTGCAGAGTTTGTGCAGAGGAGGCAAGTTGTCTGGACACGGAAATTGGCGCATGTATTTGCTAATTTGTGTATGACAGTGTGAGACAATTGTACTGAGAGCTTTTGGATTAGAGCTTTGTATGATATTGTTTCATGATTCATGATATATATAATATATGTTAGTGGGGTTTTTAGCTTTACGCTTTCCCGGTAAAACTTCTGTGTTGTGTGTTATTGATATTTCACTTTGTGCATTGTGGTTGTGAACGTGGTTTAAATTGCTTCCGCAATAATAGTAGAAGCGATTCTGTATTTAACAAGTTGCGGTAATTGTTATATCAGGAGAATCGCAGGAATACTCGTTTGGGTATCTAAATTTCTACAAGATTTGTTTATTAGTTTTCTTTAATTATTGTTTTCATTTAGATAATTTTCTTAGCATAGTTTTCATTTGTTTTCCTAGGACTTATATCGACCAACAGAGACGCTAAACCCATCAGGGTGGATCATCCCAAACGGCTTGGGTTATTTAGACAACCCCGGACCAGATCCACTCTTCCAGTTGGCAAGCATTCATTTTCGACCATCAACAAATGGCGCTAGAAGGAGGACCTGGAATTTATTAATGGCACGAGGCGGTCGTAAGAATCCTCCACCACCTAATCGCTCACCTATAGTGACAAGAAGTCATTCGAACGACAACATTCCCCCTCAAACAACAACCACATTAAACGATGATCCACGGATCATAGTCAAACCAGCAACCCCGAACCCTATAGGTGGTGACATACAAGAGATTGTCCGCCAATCTATCTTAAGAACACATAGTGCCTTAGCCCGTTTGAGGCAACCAAATCGACCTTTGGACCAACCTTTAGATTTCTCTGATATTAGAGAACAACTCGGAGGCACTAACCTCACTGTGAACCCTACAGATCCAATCCTCACTCCTGCTGCAGGAGGATCTGGAATACCTCCCTCACCACCTCCATCATCTCCTTCTTCTTCGGGAGAAGACTCTTCTGACGAAGGTAGTTCCTCTTCCCAGCCTTCT
>JASDQU010421734.1:0-10131 GCA_032191745.1 Picea mariana
CAAAGACGCCCCCTGGGTACAAGAATTTCTGTGTGGGTCTACTAAAAGACTCAACTTTGATGGGTACGTTCCCGATCCCTCCACCCGATATTCCACCTCCTTTGGTTGCCTCGATCAGCATGATTTCCACCTCCTTCCACGAAACCCTTGCATCTTCTGACCCATGGGTAGTACCCAAACTCGGTGTTTATCTTCTCTATGGTGACCAGATGCCTTTAAGTCTAGTTGAATATGCTTACCAAGCCATTCAATCAACCAACCCTTCTACTCCCTCTCTTGATGATTCATCTCCTGAATCATTCCACGTTATTTTTCCCACGGATGAGATGATCATGTCGCTTATGTCCATGGAAGACACTCCATGGGATGATGGGCATCATTGTTCCATTCTCTTCTTGGAGCAGCACACCTTAGAGAGTTACCAATGAATCTCGACTCCATACACCATTGTCATTATTTATTCTGTTCTCGAGTTCGCACATGACGTGTTATACGAAGGGATCTTGAGTAACATCTCATCCACCATCCCCCTCGACATATCTATTTAACTTGGAGTTGTCAAAAATGTTCACATCGGAGCTTCATGTTCCACCAATGAGGTTGTCACATATAAGTCCCTTTTTCAATAATTTCATGACATCTTCACATGGAGCTACGAAGAGATGTTGGGTATTGACCCTGATATTATTGTACACAAAATTAAGACCTACTCGAGCGTTAAACTCATCTGGCAGAGACTTCGCCCGGTCCACCCCCGTAAAGCAGCTGCTATCAAGCTTGAAGTCGAAAAAATTCTTAAAGCTGGCTTTATCTATCCCGTGGCTTTGACTGATTGGGTATCCCATCTAGTTCTGGTTAACAAGAAACAAGGTAAGATCTGTGTCTATGTTGATTATAGGGATATCAACAAAGCTTGTCCTAAGGAAAACTTTCCTACCCCCTTCATTGACCAAATCGTCGCCGATTGCACTGGAAGTGAAATCTTCTCTTTCATGGACGATTTCTCTGGATATAATCAAATGAATATCTTACCCGCAGATCAACACAAAACCACTTTGATTTGTCCTTGGGGAACTTTTGCCTACCATAAACTACCCTTCGGTTAAAAGAACACCGGTGCGACTTTTCAACACACAATGTCTTATGATTTTCAAGATATCAAGAACATTGTACAACCATATCTAGATGACCTACCACCACATTCCATACATCGTAGTTATCATTCAACACACCTCTAAGCCATTTTCCTTCATTGTCTGTTCTATCGTATAAGCTTAAACCCACAAAAATGTGTCTTTTGTGTGGAGTCTGGTCGACTCCTGGGCTTTATTGTGTCACGTCAGGGATCAATGTAGATCCTTTGAAGGTTGAGGTGATTCTCAATATCCCTCCTCCTTCCTCACTCCGCCAGTTTCAAAGTTTGCAAGGGAATGGAAACTTTTTACGTCGTTGTTGGTGCAGTTATTTGCATAATATATTACCAAACATAAATTATCAACCGGGATTCATAGTCAAAAGATTTGATGCACTATATGTGTCGATAACCGATAGGTTCCTATGTTTGATGAGTATATTTCAATAAAGAAAACCATATAAAAACCAATACTCTGTTTTCACACTTTAAAGATAACACTCTTCACACAATTCATAAATTAGAAAGCAAAATTTTCAATCATCCACTCAAAATATTTTTCTCAAATAATTCCTTGCCCATTTACAAGCTCATGAAGTGGAAAGATGGACTTTGAATTAGTTATCTGTAGCTGCTACTCTTAGCAATCAAATCTGGGCACACTTCAACAATACAACTCCAAACTTAGGAGAGAAAACTGATAGCAAAAATTCTCAAGCAAACAATGAATCAAAAGGTTTTTTTCTAGGTGACAAATCTGTTCATTAGGGGCTCATGAAATGAAGAGATGAACTTAGATCTTGCCTCCTATAGAAACTAATTTCAATAGTAAACTGTAATCAATTTTCTGCACACAATATTCAAAAGGAAATCACTCATAACTTAATCAATTCTGGAAGAAACTATTTGTCCCTGCACAGGAAACACTAGGTGTATTAAGATTCTCCATTTAATAGTCTATGTAGGGTGAATGATGGGATGTTAACTTTTCTTGTATTAACACACTTGAAATTTCAAAATAAATTATGAAAATTGCTATAAAGAACACAGTTTCGGGAATGTAAAATTTTATAAATCTTTACAACTATCTCAACACAAATTACTATTTATGAAACTAAGTAAAATTACTAAAGATCTAGTGCACCATGCTTATCAAACTTACACTAATATAATCCCATTCACAATTTACTCAAAATATATAACCAACACAATAGGTACACTTTATGAATTAATATTTTAACTCAAACAAGAAATCAAAATAATAGGTACAGGACACACACAAATGAGTACCAGAATAAAACAAACATGTACAGGAATAAAAAGCTAAGATATATTTTACATTAATCTTACCATATTAGAATGGTGGGCCCTTCCTGATTCCAACATGGAATCTCTAAAAATATATCAGGCTAAGACGCTCTAATCATACCCAGAAATTGTACAACAGATCGTTTGTATTTCTTCATCTTGTAAATTGAATCAGCAAGTCATTATATTGTACTTCAAAACAATATGCATCACTTTGTTCATTACATCCATACGTATCTTTTGTTCTTGCAACTGCTTCATTATATCAATACACATGTACTCTATCACCTATACAACATTCCTTTATAAAGAAGGTAAGTTGTTACGATCAATATCAAAGGATAAGCATCAATCTGTTTTTGAAATATTATAATTGGTAATCCATATAGAATATTTAGGGATGGAAGTCACCCTCATGACACGAAGTGCATGAGTGATGAAGTCTATCATAATCTTGAAAACTGATTTGGAAGCTTCAGTCCAACTGCCCTCTCGAAATATTCAACAACAGATTCGTCCAACAAACAATTTCTGGAAATAACAATTGGTACCGGAACACACACAGTCATTTGGTACCGGAATATCTCAGTTGCACTGGTACTAGAATAGACGCAAATGTTTGGTACTGGAATAACACAGTCACACTGGTACCAGAATAGCACAGGTTGGTACCGGAATAGCACAGGGAAGTACCAGATCAATATTATGCAGTTTTGTTGGTACCAGATCAATGTTATGCGTTTTTGTTGGTACCATATCAATGCTTATTAAGATCAAATGATTATGATCATGAAAAATCAACCATTTTAATCGAATTAAATCAAGAAAATTAAACAAAATATGCCTTAATCATACGTTACCTCTCTATGCACATGAACAATGTCATTAATTGCATTTATGGAGGCAACAATCAAGTTTATATTCATAACATAGGTAAAATAGGTTTAGATAGGGGGTAATAGAGGGTATTAGAAGTTTCAAAATTGAGACTCAACATTCCCCCATGCTTAAGTCATTGCATGTCATCATGCAATAATGATCTTCAAAATTTCAAAATTGATGATACTCTTCACTTGATCAAGCATTCCCTGAAGTTTCACATTTCTTCAGCTCCTTAAGTTCCTGTCATACATATAAACTTCCTGGCCTATTCTTCACAGTATTACCCATGGAAAAGTAGTTATGATGAAAAAATTGGAGTCATAAGTAATAGATTAGATCTGTTAGTGATTTTTCATTAATCCTTATCCAATCTGTTGTCGATCATAGTTAAGAGAAAGGGATGAATGTGACTCTAATATGATTATAGGATAGTGTCCAAGAGTTTTCTAAATGACTTTGACTAATAGGCCTCCCTGGCTAGATTACCTTCAAAACAAAAGTGATATAATCATAGTTTAGATATCATTTGAAGAGAGGAACACATAAAGGAATACATCCCAAGATGATTAACTCATTTTAGATCCAAGTTTTTAGAGATGAAGCTTTTCTTTCTTAGGTAAGGTGAATTACACATACCGAGGGTCCCACTTCTCGTGCAAACCTATTTTTTAAAGATAGAACTCTAAAGTGGATACTTGAAGGTTCTTAAGAACATCATCCGAGAGATATAAAGGTCATCTCCTAGCTTTGATTTGATAGTGATTTCTTTAGAATGAGACCCAAGGATTTTTGTTCAGTTTTAAGTGTGCCACTTTATGTTTTTCAACTCCCTTTACCTGGCATAGCCCCACTGCCAATAGGCCTTTTTAGTACCCCGACGGGTTTACCTTAGTACCATACAAGCATGGCCCCACTGTCAGCAGGCCTGTTCAGTACCCTGACATATTTACTTGTACTTCCTGATACTTCCTTTTTATTACATTACTCAAAAGATTTAGAATAATGTATACTATTCATTGACAGTTTTAGAGTATAAGGAAGGCAGGTGGTATGAGAGTGTTTTAGATTTATTAGGCACATAATTAATTGTTTGCAACTATCCCAAGGGTGACATCATCCACATTCAACTTAAATCTCAGCTATTCAATGTATAATGGAACATCTCGGATAATGACTAAGAAGCCCCCCTAGTTAATCCTATTAGGGTTCTCATGAAAGTTCATTGAGATTTTGCAAGGGTGGTCCACCACATGAGGTTTTCATCAATACCTCCCAAGAGAAACTTGTAAAGATAAACTTGGATAAGAACTTGTTGAATCAACTAGGTTAGTATTAGACATAATGGTGTCACCACTTTTCAATGGATATTTCAATTAAAAATCACTTCTTCAAAATGATGAGGTAATAATACAAGTGCACCCATTATCATATAGAGCTAAATGTGAAAATATCTTCTTAAATGATTCATTTAGTGTTGAGTGTAGAAATGTAGGAGGAAGATGTACATGAGAGTAAAAACAATTCAACACAAGACTTAAATGATCCTTGATAGAAAGAACATGAAGAGATTATCTCATACCTCCAATTACCTGAAGTGAAAACAATGTTAAGCACAGGACAAAGATCATATCACCTTGTCATTAGTACTAGATTGGTAACTGGTATCATAACATGTTTTTGCAGTACCAGAATAAATAGTACCGGAATAGGAAAGTACCAGAACATAGCAATATTGGAACAGAGCAAGGGGCATAAATAGAGTGACATGATGGATGATTTTTTCTCATTCATGGAGACAACCACTTCACAAAGGAATTCAATGATAATACGCGACGAGATTTATATGAGGGATTGCAAAAGTTCATGGTAGGGAGTGTGCAATAATTGAGAGTAACCATATGTTTACTGCATAATTAGTCTAATTCCTTTAGTAAAATGAAAAATGTTGAATTTATATGTCCTAGTACTTAAATCGAGAAACAAAACTTGAATATATGATTAGAGATACCAACACCTTATTACTAGTACTGGATCACCTGAGTATCATATGGACGCAAGGTTGTGCTTCAATACGGAATATCGCAGAGTTGTGGTTTAGCATTGGAATAGAACATACCTCCTCCTTTGGTACCAGATGAGCACATAGGAGACAATCAGTATCAGATGAGCATAGTACCAAATAAGCACAGGAATGTTGTTCAGTACCGGATGAACGCAAACTTTCTCCTTTGGTACTGGATGAACACAGAGGAAAACATTGTTTGCAGTACCGGATGAATGCAATTCTACAATATCATAATAGAATGGTATCAGAATTCTGGAAGTGACGATCAAATCCCAGCACTGAAAATGTTGATTTGGCCTCGCTGACGAAAGTTGCAAAATAATATGAAGGTTTCAACAACCACTCCCCCATGCCTAAGGTTTTGCATGGCCTCATGCAAACAATGTGAGATGCTAAAAAGGTCTTGTCGGAGAGTTGTGAACACCTGCTAAAAACAAACCATTAGAACTAATTAAAACTGGATTTTTATTCATGCTTACAAGCATAACATTTTGGGAAAATGTCAAAAGTTGAATTATTAGCTATGAATAAAATGGTTTGGAATTAGAATTTAGTTTCAACTTCTATTAAAAATATCACTGAATTGATCATCCTTGTGAAATAGTGGTAATGATAAAGCACGAATGCATCATTTTTAACAACTTAAGTAAAAAGAAGAATTTTGAAGAAATAGATCACAAAGCACTCCCTTAAGTGTTATCTTCCATTGACAAGGATGCCTTCTCTTCTTTTGAAACCCTTCCAGTATCATGTGTGCATTCAAAGGATAAGAGATTCCCTTCTCATAAGATTCCAAACAAAATCATCATAACTTTTAAAAAGAAATCTACTATAGGAACAAAAGATCTTAAACTGATTTCTTTATTAGCTTTTGACATTCCCATTTATGAAAAGTATGAAAGACATGTGGCATTGTACTTATGTGCAACATTTATTTATTTATTTACCTATCCTACTCTATTTGAACAAAAGAAAATGTTCTTCAAGAATACTTCCAGTGAAGACATGTGCATAACAGGGTTAGAAATATATCCATACTCAGGTTTAAAAGATAAATTTTAATGCATACTAGAGTATGAAGGACCAACTTCTTTGATGATGAGATCAAGCAATAATGAAAAATAAAAGAGTGGTGTGACCTAATAACTAATTAAAACCATATTTCAATAGGATCACTATATTCTTTTTTCTCTTCTTTGTTTAGGTCACACTGAATGTCTTCCTCTACCATGCTATGCAAATTATCCTCTTCAAGATGATTGGTCTTTGAAGTACATACATGATCTGCTGAGAGGCATGCTAAGGACTCCTCAATCTCAGGTTCCACTAGTTTCTCTCCATTGAATTCTATCCATGATTCTTTATTCCCTTCAACAAATTGACAAGAGGAATCCGACGGGACTTCTAAATCTTCATGTGGGGAGACAATAGTTACTTGACTGCTGTGAAGATATTCTCTTCCTAAGAGGTGGATATCCCAGCTGCTGCCAAAATGCGAGAAAGTTCTTGGAGGAAGATTCTTCAAGATCTTGATCATCCTTGAATTACTCTAGCTGGTTGATGATCCCTGTTTCGCAACATAGATTAGTACTCGGAGGGTTCTTATAGCACCCCAAACATGATTTATCATTAAAGATCTAAATTTTAAAACTATTTGCAAAAGAAAAACACACCAAACTTTAACTCCTTGTGTTACTAGGATCCTATTGTCACCAAGTTATCGTTCACACAAGTTAGCTCACCATGAAAACACAATTTTGCATAAAGGAAGGAAAAACACACTTGCATTAAAAGAAGAGAGGACAACCTAACTTTGGAGCAACCCCACCAAAGTGTATGTCTTACCGTCTTCTCTCCACCCTTAGATCATCCATAAATCCAATCAAAAACCATTAAATCAATCTAATTCAAATACTACCTATTATCGTTTACAACTCCCCGGCAACGACGCCAAAATGTTGGTGCAATTATTTGCATAATATATTACCAAACATAAATTATCAACTGGGATTTGTAATCAAAAGAGTTTATGCACTATATGTTGCGATAACAGATAGGTTCCTATGTCTTATGAGTATAGTTCAATCAAGAAAACCATATAAAAACCAATACTCTATTTTCACACTTTAAAGATAACACTCTTCACACAATTCATAAATTAGAAAGAAAAATTTGTAATCACCCACTCAAAATATTTTGATCAGATAATGCCTTGCCCATTAACAAGCTCATGAGGTGGAAAGATGGACTTTGAATTAGTTATATGTAGCTACTACTCTTAGCAATCAAATCTGGGTACACTTCAACAATACAACTCCAAACTTAGGAGAGAAAACTGATAACAAAACTTATCAAGCAAATAATGAATCAAAAGGTTCTTTTCTAGGTGATAAATCTGTTCATTAGAGGCTCATGAAATGAAGATATGAACTTAGATATTGCCTCCTATAGCAACTAATTTCAACAATAAACTGTAATCAATTTTCTACACACAATATTCAAAAGGAAGTCACTCATAACTTAATCAATTTTGGAAGAAACTATTTGTCCCTACACAGGAAACACTAGATGCATTAAGATTCTCCATTTAATAGTCCATGTAAGGTGAATGATGGGATCTTAACTGTTCCTGTATTAACACACTTGAAATTTCAAAATAAATTATGAAAATCGCTATAAAGAACACAGTTTCAGGAATGTAAAATTTTATAAATCTTTACAACTATCTCAACACAAATTATTGTTTATAAAACTAAGTAAAATTGCTAAAGATCTGGTGCACCATGCTTATCAAAATTACACTAATACAATCCCATTCACAATTTACTCAAAATATATAGCCAACACAATAGGTACACTTTATGAATTAATATTTTAACTCAAACAAGAAATCAAAATAATAGGTACAGGACACACACAAATGAGTACCAGAATAAAACAAACATGTATAGGAATAAAAAGCTAAGATATATTTTACATTAAGCTTACCATATCATAATGGTGGGCCCTTCCCGATTCCAAGATGGAATCTCTAAAAAGATAACAGGCTAAGACGCTCTAATCAAACCCAGAAATTGCACAACAGATCGTTTGTATTTCTTCATCTTGTAAATTGAATCAACAACTCATTATATTGTACGTCAAAACAATATGCATCACTCTATTCATTACATCCATACATATCTTTTTTTCTTGCTACTGCTTCATTATATCAATACACATGTACTCTATCACCTATACAACATTCCTTTATAAAGAAGGTAAGTTGTTACGATCAATATCTAAGGATAAGCATCAATCTATTTTTGAAATATTATAATTGGTAATCCATATCAAATCTTTAGGGATGGACTTCATCCTCATGACATGAAGTGCATGAGTGATGAAGTCTATCGTGATCTTGAAAACTGATTTGGAAGCTTCAGTCCAACTTCCCTCTCAAAATCTTCAACAGTAGATTTGTCCAACAAACGATTTTTGGAAATAGCAATTGGTACCAGAATACACACAATTGTTTGGTATCGGAATATCTCAGTCGCACTGGTACCAGAATAGACGCAGATGTTTGGTACCAGAATAACACAGTCACACTAGTACCAGAATAGCACAGACTGGTACCAGAATAGCATAGGGCAGTACCGAGTCAATATTATGCAGTTTTGTTGGTATCAGATCAATGTTATGCGGTTTTGTTGGTACCATATCAATGCTTATTAAGATCAAATGATTAGGATCATGAAAAATCAACCATTTTAATCGAATTAAAACAAGGAAATTAAACAAAATATGCCTTAATCATACGTTACCTCTCTATGCACATGAACAAGGTCATTAATTGTATTTATGGAGGAAACAGTCAAGTTTATATTCATAACATAGGTAAAATAGGTTCAGATAGGGGGTAATAGAGGGTATTATAAGTTTCAAAATGGAGACTCAACAATCTTTTTATCCCAAACTACGTTGAGTTAACACTCGGAATTACTCAACTACTAAAGAAAGGTTCTTAGTTCGTATGGGACACCACTGCCAACAAGTCCTTTGAAGGTTTGAAACTAATTTTAACCTGTACGCCACTACGTTTCCTACCCAATTATAGTCGAGATTATTTCCTTTATATCACTACTTCAGACTCCACCATTTCTATGGTTCTAGTCCAAGAAGATGATTTACACGACAAACATGTCATTTATTATTTGATTCGAAGTCTCATGACTACTAAATCCAAGTACTTACATGTTGAAAAAATGGCCTTGGCAGTTGTTCAATTTGTCCAACATTTCCGTCACTATATACTATTACACACAACCACTATAATTTATGATTACAACCCTATGCAGCACATACTTACATGTAAATTGCTAGGGGGAAAATACTCCAAATGGATAGTGATTCTCTAGGAGTTTGACTTAGAATTCAAATGCGCTAAGTCTAAGAAATCCTTGGTGTTTGCCAAACTGATATGTGACCTTCCCTGCACTGAGACAGAAAATGTAGCAGAGGATTCTTTACCCAATGAATCCCTTTTTCTAATCAGTTCTGATGACCTTTGTGTTAGCGTCAGAAGTAACTCCTGGATTGCTTGCAGGAGCAGAGCCCAACGCCCATCAGTTTTATGTCACGATTTTTTTATGGAGGGTGATCAAATGGAGATAACGGCTCTAGGAGGTATCACTCTAACTCAGGGACTGAGTCTGGTTCATAAGGACGGTGGAGGTCTGGAATCCTAACTTCAGCCAGTGGG
>JASDQU010421735.1:0-10131 GCA_032191745.1 Picea mariana
CTAATGCATATATAAGAAGGTTATAACAATCAAATATGACACATACCATTATACCTCGGACCAATTACCTCATGGAGTAAGAGTCCTCTCCGATGCAAGCCTAGGCCGGCGGTGATGGAAACTGTTACTGCTGACAGGACAAATCTGACAAAGAAGAAGAGAGATGGGCCCTCCAGGGCCATGCTCAAGTCAATCCCGCTCTCGGTACTCCATGTCTAGGACCATGTGGGCCTCGAGACATGATCTCCTAGTTATCTCTAGATATCGGGGATAACAGTCACCACGCCAAGGCAGTGTCCCTTAACTAGCTTCTTGAATAAAAATAAAGATAAAAGGCATGAATGGGCTTGGAAACATTTGCATCCATGACAGGTGCAACTCACATTCTACAGAGGCGCCCACAGGTAATCCATACATTTCCCTGTTATCACTGCACCCCTTTCCCAGACATCCCTTATCCACTCACATGGCTTGGATTTGATCTCTCCCAGAAACACCCCACGTCTAGTGAGAATTATCCCAATAGGACATCCTAGCGTTTCCTCCAAACTTGGCTTGTATATTAGTATAATGTCTTTGAGCACTTGTCAGGGTAAGAGGAGTTTTATGCACATGTTTAATAAAATTGATGATTAGATGTGATTGACATTGCTATGATCCATGTGACTTATGAGCCCATGGAGGGCATATCTGTTGATGTGTAGGGCCATACCCGATGGATAGGTACCCTTATGGACAGGTACACATGGGGAGATGATTAGTTCGTACCTCCATGGGGCTGAAATACCATCAGATGGATGCTGAGACCCCAACAGGGGGCATATATAGATCAAAGGGTTTGCATCGGAAAAGAAGAGAACGTTCCACCAGAGGCAACTTGACAGACCCGTACCCAGAGGGGTTGTGCCCTTCCACTAGGATGTAGGCCTTGGAAGGCCCATGATGTCACCCAGGACACCTTATGATGTCATCCAGTGCTTATGGAGGTGTTGGGAGGCAGTTATGTGCCAAGTGGCATGTGTGGCAGGTTTCGGAGGCCCAAGGAGGCCTAACGTTTTGCTCCAGGAGACCAACGTTGACCTAAAGGGGCCTAACGTCACCCTAAAAAGGCATGACACCACCTTTTATGCTTTATTAGGGTTTTAATTATGACATTTAATGTAAAACAATATTTTGATGTATTTTTGGCCATGCCGACCTTTTGTGACCTAAAAGTAAAATTAAGGTCATTGATATGGTATAATTAGAGAGCTAAAACTCTCTTTTTCTCATCATCTTTCACTCACCCCACTTGGCGAGGTGTAAAATTTGTGGCCCTCATTAGGGTTTTGGCTGAAATTGTGGCACACTTGTTGAAGGAGGTTTCTTTTTGGTGATCTTTGGAATTTTTCTTGGTGGATGGTTTACAACTAGGGTTTGGCTTGATAAATACTTGGTGAATGTAAGTGAATTTCTACAATCCTTCCCTTACTTGAACGGTTATAGTGTTTTACTTGCATTTTTTTAATGACATTGTTGGAATAAACCCTAGGAAATAAGCACATGTTGGTGTCCTTGTTTTAATTGCTAGCTACCTACTAGATTATGCCAAGGAGTTGTTTTATCTGTTGAAGACATTGCTAGGGCCTTGCCATTGCAACACCCTACCATTGCTTCTTCATCCTAGCCGTTTTTACTGTCATTGAGCTAAAGAACGAGAAAAACATGCTAAGGCCTAGGGTTACCTACACCTTAGTAAGCCTTTTCCCCCTAAGGTTTGATGGTTGAAGCCTTGGCTTACCAACACTTCACCATCAAATTCCTCTTGTCTTTGGCCCTACTATTATCATATTGTTCCTTCAATTCTTGATGCTATTTTTTGACTCCATTTCCCCTGTGAATGCATTGGTCTAAGAATTCTTACTTGAGTGTTTTGATCACAACCTCCAAAATCTTTGAACAACTACTAATACCTTCTAACCCTAACCTACTAACCTCATTGATACTACTATCCATTTGAGTTATAGTTATACTTTGCACCATTTTAGCTTCTTTAAGCTATTGAGAGATTGACTAATGTGTGGTATTATTTGCTTCTAATGAAAGTTGGTATTGTGACATTGATGATTAATCATTATTGCTCATTTTGAAGCTTCTTTAAAGCCTTAATTGTGAAATATTGTATTGTGATTATTGCTACCATAGATCTTTGCTTACTTCAAAAATATATCAGTCAATTATTTTATTGAGAAAATCTACGATTATATGAAGTACTAACCAACAAGCGACCTTGCAAATATATTTTCATGTTGCTTTGTTTCGAGCAGGTACATTTCTAGTTCTTATTACCTTTATTGGTTGTTTAGCCAAACTTTCTAATCGGTGGTGACTTGTGAGAGGGAACTTTTACTTAGCCTTAATCCTTTTCCTTCTGAAAACCCCAGGTCACCGGGGACGTCTCCCCTGGGCCTACTACCCTAAATAGAAAGAGATATCATGTTGAGGTGACACTGATAGGATAGTCTCCCATTATGCCTTTTTGTCTTCATTTGCCTTTTCCCTTCCATCACAGTAAAAATTGCACAATAACACATTCATTGCCCCCCATTGTCCTAGCTCTTCCCATTACATCCACACAAGAAGAGTCCTCCCATGTTCATACCAAGGTTGATCAAGAAACCAAATTTTTTGAGTGAATCTAACATATCCAACAACAATTTCATGACATTTCGTAGAAATCCAATGAAAATACAAGCAACACCACGATCAATATTGGGTACCACACAAGTTTTAGGTGGGAGATAAGGTATGGTTGCATTTGCAGAAAGAGAGCCTCACTAGACCCCATCAAAAGCTCCTCCCACTTAGATATGGGCCTTACACCATCACCAAGAATGTGGGTGAGAATAATTTTGAATTAAGTATTCCCCTTTTCTTGGCTTGCATCTGGTATTTAATGTGGAACTTCTTCGACCATATTTTCCACCTCTCCTTGACACTTCGAATGCAATCGAGCACTTGGCCCCTATAGAGATCAATACTTACAACATTGAATAGGTGATAGGTTACTGTTGATCGGATCATGGGAACCGAGATGAGGGAACCTACTAGTAGAACATCCAAATATATCAGGTCGTCAAAGCAAGGAAACTCCTTCACCAGGGTAAGTGGCTCACCAAGATTCAGATTCATCAGAAGTTTCCCCATATGATGGAGGAATTTGAAGCAATGGGGACCATTTCTTCCTAAGGGGGGAGAATTGATATAGGTGGATACTGGTGGCCACCCACCTATTCCACTAATTCATAATGGTTTCACATCTTGGAATATTTTCTACGATTTTTCGATTCCCAAACTATCGAGGCTATTTTGAGACCCTAAACAACAATTTTTTTGGATCGATGACACTTGACATGTAGCCAAATAGATTGTGTACTCCTCATATACACCATTGTGACAGGGTATTGAGCACCCCAAATGGAGATCATATGCAAAATTTGTGCCCTGGGGAAGTTGATGTATCTACTAACCACATCGGGGCTCACAAACCTTTTGCATTTCATATTTTGGGGTTAGGGTTTTGGATGTTTAGGTTTTTATCATTGATGCTTTATGTTAAAATTCCTTTCCAATTCTTTGTAATAAACTTCTTGCAAATTACCGTAGCCATCACATCTCTATCTTCAGAGATAAGCTGCCACTATTCTAGCTAGCTTGTGTGATTTTCATTTTACAGTCTTTGTATTCTAGACAATCATTAATAGAATTTGAGTTTAACTATATTATTGTTTTTGTTGCAATATATATGTGCTTCCTTGTTATATTTCTCCTTCATGTCATTCTCAATATAATCCATATCAATATTTGATTTAAGAGAGAATACAGACCCTCATCAATCAAGAAGAAGAGAAGGGGTAGCATAATATGAGGTTTATAGGTTGCTAACCTTGTTTGAGTTAAGTAGAGATGAATAACTAGGTGTGAAAGAGGAAGTAACTATGAAATTTATTGAGGTTGTAGATGCAGTAGAGAATCGAGTTGATATGATGCTAACACTATCTAGGTCAAGGATAGAAAGTTGGGCAAATGCAGAAGTAGAAGCATTTGCAATGGTTCATGTTATCGCACAATTTGTAGTCAAGATAAAAGACAGATGAGAGAAAGGGAAACTGGCACAACTGAGACTATCCCACCACTGTCACCTCAATGGGATAACTCTTTCTGTTTAGGGTGGTAGGCCCAGGGGAGACGTCCTCGGTGACCTGGGGTTTTGAGAAGGCAAAGGTTTGAAAGGATAAGTATAATTTCCCCCCTCACAAGTCACCACCGATCAGAAAGTCCAGGCTAATCAGACAATAAAGATAAAACATAACTAGAAATAGTAATCAAGAAGTGTACCTTCCCGAGACAAAGCAACAAAGAAACTATGCATATGCAAGCACACTTGATGGTTAGTACTTCATATAATCAATGAGTTTCTGATAATAAGCAATTGAGCAATAATATTGACGAAATAAATCATTGTTTATACAATAGCAAAGATTACAATATCACTTCGCAATAAATGCTTAAAGAAACTTTAATGATGAATGACAATCAATGTAACAATATCAACACTTTAGAAAAAATGCCTTAACCAATCATTCAATTGCTTTAAAGGTAAAACAAATGCTACATAGAGGTGTTTATAGCATAAAAAGGTGACGACAACAATAGGGTTAGTAAGATTAGTCTAGGATAGGGTTAGAAGTAGTTAGAGGTTGTTCAAGAATGTTTGGAAATTGTTTGTGATCAAGGTACTCAATACAAGAGGTCTTAGATCAGTGTGCTACTAGGGCATATGGAGTCAAAAGAGGTTGGAAAGGATGAAGGATTAAATGACAATGAAAATACCAAAGACAAGAGGGTTAAATGTTGAGGTGTTGCTAAGGCAATGCCTCAACAATGAAACCCTAGGTGATAAAGGCTCACTAAGGTGTAGAAACCCTAGGCCTTAGTGATTTCTCCTCCTTCTTTAGCCTATTGGCAAGATGAAATCAGCTAGTTTGAGTAAGAGTTTAAAGGGATAAAGACAAGAGAGTTATAAGGTGAAGTGTTTCTAAGGAAAAGCTTCACCAAACAAACCCTAGGGAAAAATGACTCATCAAGGTGTAGAAACACTAGGCCTTGATGCATTTTACTTCTTCTTAGCTCAATAACAAGGAAAAAATGGCTAGCTAGAAGAGTATGGATAGATCAGTGTTGCTATGGAAAGGCTCTATCTTACTTCAACAAATCAAAATAGCTCTTAACTTGGTAGGGACATGAGACAAGGACATTAACTAGTGCTTGTCACCTAGGGTTTAATTCAAAAAATTATAATAACAAATGCAAGTAAACAATACTATAATCATTCAATCAAGAAGTGTTGTAGGAATTCACTTACATAATCCATGCATTCAAGTAGCCAAACCCTAGTTGTAAACCTTCCACCAAGAAGAAATGCCAAAATAGTCCAAAAATAGTCTCCTTCAACAAGTGTGCCTCACAATTTTAGCCAAAACCATAGAATAGGGTGAAAATTTTAGACCTCACTAATGAGTGAGTGAAAGCTGATGAAAAAATGAGAGTGAAAACCCTTAATATATACCATACCAATGAACTTAATTAAATTTTAGGTCATCAAAAGGCTGATAAGGCCAAAATACACAATAATATTGTTTTACATTAAATGTCATAAGTTAAAACCCTAATCAAGAAAAAGAAAGGTGTCATACCCCTTCTAGGGCGACGTTATCCCTTTCTAGGGAAAATGCAGCCTCCTGGACCAAAATGTTAGCCCTCCTTGGGCTTATCCAACATGCCACATGTGCCAAAATGTCTCCCAAAATGTCCATGAAGTTGAATGATGTCATGAGCTCTTGGGTGATGTCCTGGGCCTTCTAAGGCCAACGTTCCAATGAAGAGGGCACAACCCCCCTAGGTAAGGCTATGCCAGGGTGCCTATGTGGAACGTCCTCCTCTTCTCCGGTGCAAACCCCTCTATCCTATCTTTGCCCCCTGCTAGGGTCTCAACATCCATCTGGTAGGATCTTCAACCCCATGGAGGTCTGAACTAATAATCTAACCATGTGTACCTATCCACTGTGGTAACTATCCGTTGGGCATGATCCTGCACATCAATAGCTACACCCTCCATGGGATCATAAGTCACAGGGATCATAACAATGTCAATCACATATCATCATCTCAGGAGAGTGATTTAGAGATGGAATAACTTGAAATAAGCTAATCCTAGGCTCACATGTGAGAGGTAGGCCATACCAATCCTTCTCCCACACTATGAGCAACTAAAAATCTACAAGAAGTGAAAGAAAATATGCCCAAGAAGCTAGAAGAAGTGAAGAGAAAGGTTGAGAATGTTACCCATTTGAAGAGAAGGGTCTTGGAGTGTTGTGTGGCTATTTTGGGGCAAATTAACCCCTTCAACCAGATCTTAACCTGCAAAAACCAACAAGTATACTTGCTAGAAATGCTACACACAACAAACAAAGATGAAGAAAAATTTCCATTTTTGGTAGAAATTTTTTACATACAAATTTTATAGAAAAGATAGATTTAGATGACCATTTTACTATGTTAATGCTAGTTGAAATATGTATAGAAAGGACATCAAGAAAGAATGAGAAAAAAATAGAGAAAAAGAGGAGCTTACGTGTGCTTTAAGGAAGGACTCTTCCTTGAGGCATTCCCAATAAAACCCTTGAGGCCAAAATTGCAAAAACTTAGCAAGATCTGTGCATACAAAGATAATATGGCTGGATGTGCAAATAAGATGAAATACTTGCACCCTATCTAGCAAACCCACATATATAGATCTACAAGAATACTTGTTGTTATATCTACTCAAATAAAATACTTTACCCAAGATCTAGGCTATGCATAAATCAAATTAAACACATACAAGTTTACCTCACATGTAACAAGAAAAAAAATACTTGTTGCTCTTCCAATGATCCTCCAAAGTTTCTCCTTTATATTACTCAAGAAAGGTATCTTGGAGAAATACTTGCTCCAAAACCCTAAGAGCCAAAGAATGGAAGAAAGATGGATCAGGAAAGAGAGAGAGAGAGATGAAGAAGAAATCAACCAGCATAAAAATAGCTCAAGATATGGTGAGGAGGGAATGAGAAAAGGGATCTATTTATACTTGGAGAGGAAAACTCACCCCTCTTGGATCAATGCCAAGTGTCCACCACCAAGCACAAGCTAGAATCCCAAGGGTAGGGCACACCATCTAGGGTTTGATCACATGGATCAAGGATGTGGATGAGTGAGGGAGTGTTGGGATCAAGCAAAAAGGCAAATGGGAGGCTAGGAAAGACGTTCCAAGGGATATAATAAGTCTTCCCTTATTTTTTTCATTATTTTTTCACTTTTTGGAGACTTTCTAGAAGGGAGGCACACCACTCTAGGCAAAGTGACGTTTTTGCTTAATGACTAGGTGAGGGGGTGATGTGAGGGTTGGAAAATGTTAAGAAAGGTTAGGAAAAATATCTCTCACCTTTATCCATATTTACATCACCCTTTTAACTCAAAATAACAAAAAAACATTTTTCCAATGTCATGACTTAGCAATTAAAATTGTTGTTTTTGACTGACTGACACTCGTGATGGACAAACACCTAGAAAAAGTTGTCCAACTGAGATGAAAATTGGCCCAATGGTGTAGGGGGTCTCATTCCATTTATTTTGAGCATAAATACCCCTATCAAAAATCCAAGGACCTAGTTTTTACAATTTTTTCTCAAAAATAATTAATTAATTAAATAATTAAACCTCCAAACTTAGGGAAATTTAATTAAAAATTAATTAATTAAAAAAATTAATCTAGATTCAAGGGAATTCCGCAAGACTTTCTAAGATGTCTTGCATGGTCATTTACATCATTTCCTAAGAATAGTTACCAGGAGATAAGCCCATTAGAACGTCATTTACCACTTTGGAGGAATTATTGCAAGTGTGAGGGAAAAACTCAAGGGAAATCAATAAGGCTGAAAAGCCCAATTGATAATCGGAGGATAAAAACCCCTTGGTGAAAGGAAATCTCAGAATGAACCGATCCCAAGGTAACTGACCTAACTATGACTCTTGTAGAACTATTACATTATTGATCCACGTAGGGGTGCGAAAATTCCAGTTACAAAAAGAAGTGTCGGAGGCATATCTGCCCAGTAGAACCAAAATCTCCAACAAATGAGCATATGATGATGCATCTCTTCATGGCACATGGAGTTGACCCCCTAGTTGGAGAGGCGGTCAACATCTAGATCCACATGGGGACATGTGTTCGATCTTCTCGAAATTGAGGGGAAGAGCATACGAGAATCCAACACCTACAAAACATAGTGCTCACCAATAGCCAACATAAGAATACATATATACATAATGAAATAAACAAATGCTATAAACAACATTTACATAATGAAATAACTAAAGTACAACATTATAATTTTACAAAATGAAATCTATGATACAAAAAAAGTTTCTAAGTACATATTGGCATAATGAATGAAATAATACAAAAATGAAATACAAGGAGAAGGGTTAGATATACGTTACAGAGGGTGTCCCTTTGGACACCAAGTTGCCACATGAAGAAACACTTCAAGGAGGGGTCATCTCACTAGCATGTATGACCTTATATCGTCCCACTGGCTGAGAAGAAGTGTTGGAACACTGATACACTTTATGTTGACTGTTTACCCTTTCATGTGAATTCCAATTTCTATCCTTCAGCCACTTGGGGCGGTTCCCCTTAAAAAAATTTTGATGGTTTTCCATAGGTGCCAAGTGAAAAATCTGTGAACTTAATCTTTCCTTAAAAGGCTTGGCATACCTTTTACTAGGGATGGTGTACTTTACTTTATTAATATTAACCTTACCATCCTTAGTAATTCCCATCAGATTCCCATTACTTATTCTATCTTTTACGTTCCCAATTGCTGCAAAACCAGGAGGGTGTGGCCCGAGAATCCCATCCGACCGTTTCTGACATTTAACTGATTATGTTGATGCAGGTTGAGCTTATGACATATTTTCAACTGATAAATCCAACTCTGACTTTAACTCTGAAGGAAGCACATTATTATCTGTCTTTTCCGAATCTTCCTCACAAAAAATCCCATCAAAAGAATCCATGGGGTCCCAAACATTTCAAGTGCTTGGAGGTTTGCTATCAAGTTCCATCTGGCGAATTCTAGAGTATGTTATATCTCATAACATCCCATTTCTATTTACGGAAAAGAAATCTCATTTTTATTTTTCCTGGGATCTTCCTCANAAGTTCCATCTGGCGAATTCTAGAGTATGTTATATCTCATAACATCCCATTTCTATTTACGGAAAAGAAATCTCATTTTTATTTTTCCTGGGATCTTCCACATGATACTTTCTTTCCAACTCTCTATTCAATCTGAAATCTAATCCATTTGGAGTTGGAATGGTGGCATAAGTTAAATCCATTTGTAAGCTACCACCTAAATCTGCAACTGTCTTTCTATTTAGAAACATACCCCAAGTGTCTAGCACATCAGCGACAACATTGTCCATTTCAATCATGATATAAGGGAATGCAACTAAGTGTACTTGTAACCCCTTAATCAAACCATGCACCTCAATTTTCCTGCTATCCATAGCACAAATGTTATGATAAGGTCTAGATATTCTTAAGTTCAATTGTTCCATTATTTTCTTAGTCATAACATTTGAGGTAGCTCCTGAATCTAGCATACAATTATGAAGAATAAAATCATTCACGTGCAAGGATAGGAAGAAAGGTTTATTCTTTTCGTTTCCCCTATCCATATTTTGCAGAATAACTGGTGCATCCTGATAAGCTATCGTTGGTAGAATGTTAACACTTTTCTAAGAAGGACAATCTATGGCTTTGAGCAACTTCTCCCTCTGAGAAGGAATCTTCATTATTTTGGACACATGCACCAACATTTTCGCATAACTTAACCATCCTCCTAAGTCAATACTTAATTCTGAATTTGCATACACATTTGACTTAGGGGGTTTTGAAGCTACCTTGGGAATGGTTACTTGGTTTTTATCTTGACTTTTGTTCCCATTCATTTGATAGGTAATGCCTTTAAATTTATCCATTTT